>CM046435.1:50693429-50965929 GCA_025506505.1 Flaveria sonorensis
TCGTCGTCATCGTCGTCACCGTCATCATCGTCATCATCGTCATCATCGTCATCGTCTTCATCGTCATTGTCATCATCATCGTCATCATCATCGTCATCATCATCATCATCATCATCGTCATCATCATCATCGTCATCATCATCACTCATTCATCGTCATCATCATCATCGTCATCATCATCGTCATCATCATCATCGTCATCATCGTTATCATCATCATCGTCATCATCATCATCATCATCATCGTCATCATCATCATCATCATCATCATCATCATCATCATTATAATATTATTATATTATTATTATTATTATTTTCATGAGCTACGAAAACAAAATTACTTATGATAGTTTTACGGGATTTCAAGATTACGACGGACAAAGGAAAATCGCCTGTACACCCGGCTGACGAGATTCCCCAATTGGTAGACTTAGGAGGGTAACACCTTCGTCGCAGTATAAGGAGTTCCAGCGGAGGAACCGACATCCCGGATGGATCTCGGTGACATCCGACGATACTGACCCTTCGAAGGACTCTTCTCCATCATCCCTGGATAGAAGCCGAGCGCGCTCCCACTCGCCACATGTCCCTACCCCTACCGACTCACCTATCCCGCCTATAGGGAATAGGGGCCCACATGTCATCACAC
The DNA here is from genome assembly GCA_025506505.1 of Flaveria sonorensis. Taxonomy (NCBI): domain Eukaryota; kingdom Viridiplantae; phylum Streptophyta; class Magnoliopsida; order Asterales; family Asteraceae; genus Flaveria; species Flaveria sonorensis. Next base: position 50,694,078 of record CM046435.1, read on the forward strand.
GACTGCGTAAGAGCACTAGGCTAGGAGCATCCGTTTCCTTTAGGATGCCGTCCCCTCCATCTCCTCCTGTGATGGGTCGAGCACCAGCACCTCCGGTGATTGACCGCCCAGACGCCGCCCACATGACGAGTTTTGGATGCCACCTAGGCGTAGTATGTACGAAGGCCCGAGCATCCTTGTTGGAGACCCCTACTCCCAGTCTAACCGTCGGGCTAGTGACTTTGGTCTTTCAGACCCTACACTTGGGGAAATACTTTGGACTATCCAGCGTCACGAGGTCACTCTTCAGCACGCTACGCGGACCTCACAGTCCGCCCAGTTCCAGGCAATGATGGTGTCCCATGGTGTGCAACGACTAGAGCAGGAGCAGAAGAAGAACGGTTCCGGATAGTTCGGGTGGCTAAGGAAGAAGTGACAGTGAAGATGAAGGATGTTACCTAATTGTTGGCAGGAGACTATTAAACCATTTGAAGAAACTATATTATCTATTTTAGATACTATTAGGATTATTTTATGGGGGTGATGGCACCTTCCAATTTGTGATACTATGACACTACTATTTGCTTGGTTGTTACTACATTTAACTGTTTATGAATTTTCTTTTATGATACCAACTTTTGAAGGGTGTCTAAAATGGGAGAATCCAATCTCATATTCAAAGAAACTAATTAGGTTGCCCCATAAAATAATTAACTCTATATTATTTGAATGAAGCGATTATACAGGTCTTGTTGTGGGTAATAGGGAACATCTCATATTTGGTAGATGTGGCTAATAGGGATAAAATTGGTGTGAAGAGATACTTGAAACCAATTAATGAGATACTAAATAAGTTTATCTATGTTGACACCAGAATGCACCTAGACGAGGAGTTCGTAGGGAAGGAGATTATGAAGCTAGGCTAGATAGGGGACGGGAACCCATTGATGAACAAACTAGGAACCAGGGTGGAAACCAACCACCTACTCCACCGAAAACACCACGTAGAGAAAATGTCAACCTGGATAATGAAGAGGGAATCGCGAACCTAGTGGCTCAACAAATCGCCAATGCTATTCCAACCATTATCGCCCAATCAATGAGGACCGGGAAAATGCAATCGATAGTGGTGGACCGGGAATGGTGAAGGCAACAATGATGATGCTGAGGAAATAAGGAATGGGTGTTCCTACAATACCTTCATGGCTTGCAAACCAAAGGATTTTTATGGCACCAAAAGTGCAATTGAGACTTACCGGTGGATGGATGAAATTGAAGCCATGCTAGATATCAGTGAGTGCAAGACCGAGCACATGATAAGGTTTGCCTCACAATCACTTAAAGGACCAGCACTGGAGTGGTGGAAAACCATCATTCAGCCTCGAGGCAGGAATGCTGCAGGATGAATGAAATGGTCTGAATTCAGAGAGCTGTTGACCAACAAATACTGCCCAATCAATCAACTTAAGAAACTGGAGGTTGAATTTCTAGGTTTGGAGATGAAAGGCTCGGACTACACAGAGTATATCAACCGGTTCTTAGCTTTGTTTCGACTGGTGCCACACCTAGTAAAGCCAGAAGCCAAAGGTGTAGCCCGTTTCATCTGGGGATCACATCCTAGAGTTAGAGGGATGGTCGGTCTTCCAGGACTACAACCTTATAAGCAGCGGTTGATTTCACCAGTAGCTTGATTGATGACCTGATTAGACCTGGATGGATAGAACGGGTGAAAACAAAGGATAAGAAGAGTGCGGTGGATGAGAAAAGGAAGTGGTTTGATGTTAAAAGGATGACCGACAGCAGTGGTAGCTCAAGCAAGAGCACAGGTGGTGTGAGGCATGGTGATCATGGTGGAAAGGCTTGGAAGTTGTACTTAGGTACAAGACCCTTTTGTAACAAGTGCAAACTACATCATTAAGGGGAGTGCAACCCGATGCCCTGTTTCAGGTGTAAACGAACTGGTCATTTGATAAGGACTATATGTATGAGCCGGGAAAGTAATGCTACGAGTGTGAAGATCCAGGGCACATGAGAAAAAAATGCTCTAAGCTAGCAAAGGATAAGGATATCGGGCCTAACAAACCCAAGGGAAGAGCGTTCGTGATGGATCCAAATGGTGCTCATAATGAACCTGATGTGGTAAACGATACGTTTCTCATAAACAACCATCCTGCTACCGTTCTATTCGATACTGGAGTAACAAGTAGTTTTATTTCTACTATCTTAGGCCTATGATTGATTTGAAAGCTCGTAAACTAAACGATGCATATACTGTAGAATTAGGAGACGGTAAAATAATAGAAACCAATGAAATCATCAAAGACTGCACTATAGAACTAAAGGTAATTCATTTAAGATAGACTTGATGCCTATAAACTAGGTGGTTTTGATGTGGTTGTGGGGATGGACTGGTTACCTAAGAATAAAGTTGATATCGTGTGTGATGAACGCTGCTTAAGATACCCTTAATCGATGGAAAAACACTAGTTGTTCCCGATGATAGAAGCGACTCGTTATGTCCTATGATATCCCACCTAAAGGCTACCAAGAGTCATAACAAGGGATGCATAGGCTTCATAGTCTATGTGATGAAACAGAGAGAAGGAAAGAACCTTACCGACTCACTCCACCTGAGATGAAAGAGCTAATGCTACAAATCCAAGAATTGCTGGACATGGGATTTATTCAACCAAGTGTTTCTCCATGGGGTGCTCTAGTGTTATTTGTGAAAAAGAAGGATGGAACCTACGAATGTGCATTGATTATCAGGATTCGAACAAGCTTACGATAAAGAACCGTTATCCTCTTTCGAGAATCGATAACTTATTCGACATACTCCAAGGAGCCAACTATTTTTCCAAAATAGATTTAAGATCAGGATACCACCAACTGAATAAAAGGGAGAAGGACATACCCAAGACAGCCTTTAGAACTAGGCATGGACACTACGAGTACTTAGTCATGCCCTTTGGACTAACTAACGCACCTGCGACATTTATGGATCTCATGAACTGGGTATGCCACCCATATCTAGACAAGTTTGTGATTGTATTTATTGATGACATCTTAATATACTCCTATAGCAAGGAAGAGCATGAGAAACATCTTAGACTGATTCTTTAATTGCTCAAGGACGAACAATTGTATGCGAAGTTCTCTAAATGCGAGTTTTGGATTTTCAAAATCTAGTTTCTAGGGCATGTAGTAAATGAAGAAGGGATTCGAGTAGACCCATCAAAAATAGAGGCCATTAAGAACTGGAAAATTCTGAAACTCCTACCGAGATAAGGCAATTTCTTGGTTTGGCAGATACTATAGGAGGTTTATCAAGGATTTCTCGCGAATTATACAGCCGCTGACTTCCTTGACTAAAAAGAATACAACTTTGTATTAGGAAAGGAACAGGACAAAGCATTTGAATCACTCAAGGAGGAGCTGTGCAGTGCACCTGTCCTTGCCTTACTAGAAGGCATTGAAGATTTCGTAGTTTATTATGAAGCCTCGCGTCAGGGGCTGGAGTGTGTGTTAATGTAGCGAGACAAGGTGATTGCTTACGCGTCTAGACTGTTGAATGAGCATGAAAGGAATTACACTACTCATGATCTAGAACTGGGTGCCGTGGTGTTTGCACTCAAAATATTGAGACACTATCTCTATGGTACCAAGTGTGTTATCTATACCGATCATAAAAGTATGCAACACATTATTGATCAGAAGATGTTAAACATGTGCCATAAAAGATGGGTAGAATTGTTAAGCGATTACGAATGTGAGATCCGATACCATACCGGTAAGGCAAATGTGGTGGCAGGCGCCTTGAGTAGAAAGGAAGGGAGAGAAACCCCTTCATGTTCTTGCCTTAAGAGTGAGTGTGTAAACTAGCCTTGTTGCTAGATTAAAAGAAGCACAGGGGGAAGCCCTGAAGGAGGACAAATTGGCCGAGGAGATGTTAACAGGAATGGAAAAGCGTTTAGAAGTGAGTAATGATGGTTTGTATAAATGAGAAGGAAGGACGTGGGTACCAAAGTATGGTGCAGTTAGAGAGATAGTCCTAGACGAGGCCCACAAATCCAGATACTCGGTTCACCTGGGAAGTGACAAGATGTACCAAGATTTAAAGGCACTTTTCTGGTGGCCTGGATTTAAGAAGTCAATTGCCATCAATGTGGGGAAATGTTTAACGTGTGAGGCCGAAAACCAAAAACCGTCACGAACCTTACAACAACCCAAATCCCAGAATGGAAATGGGATAACATCACGATGAATTTTGTTACAAAGTTACCAAGAACTTTTCGCAGACATGATGCTATTTGGGTAGGTATGGATAGAATTACCAAGTCAACCCACTACTTACCAATTCGAGAGGACTACGACTTATCAAAGTTAGCACAACTATACCTCAACAAAAATAGTGACTAGGCATGGAGTACCACTATCGATTATCTCAGATCGTGATAGTCACTTCACCTCACGATTTGGAGATCTCTCCAACAGGCTTTGGGGACCCGCCTCGACTTAAGCACTGCATACTACCTCAAAACGACAGACAAAGTGAAAGGACAATTCAAACCCTGGAGAACATGCTAAGAGTTTGCGTGATCAACTTTGATGGAAGTTGGGATAACCACCTTCCCCTAGTGGAGTTTTCTTATAATAATAGTTACCACGCAACTATAAAGGCAGCTTCGTATGAAGCCCTATATGGTAGGAAATGTCGGTTGCCATTAAGTTGGAGTGAGGTTGGTGATAGCCAAGTGATGGGACCCGATATCATGATGGAAACCAAAGACAAAGTATTTAAGATCAACGAGCGACTGAGAGCAGCCAGAGAGCATCAGAAGAAGTATGCGGATAGGAGACGAAAACCTTTAGAATTTCAAGTGGGTGATAAGGGGATATTAAAAGTCGCACCATGGAAGGGCGCAATCAGATTTGGCAAGAAAGGCAAGCTAGGCCCAAGATACATTGGACCGTTTGAAATTATGTCAAGGGTTGGCCCGGTAGCATACCAATTAAGGCTACCTCAAGAGTTGAGCTATATACATGACACCTTCCATATGTCCAACTGGTACACAAAAACTTGGAATTACCACTGAAGGAAGCCAGAATTAATAACGAATTGAAATTTGTGGAGGAACCTATAAAGATTACCGACCAGTGGCCAAGAAACTTAGACGAAGTAGTATACCCAAGGTCAAAGTAAAGTGGAACTCCAGGTGAGGACCCGAGTTCACTTGGGAACGAGAAGATGAAATGAGGAAGAAGTATCCACACCTCTTTAAGTCCACTCGTTTAGAGCTGGATGGAAGCTAAAATTTCGGGATGAAATTTCCCAAACGGTGGGAGAATGTAACACCTGACTCCTAGGTTCTATTTTAACTTCAATTAATCTTGCATTATTGCTTTTTATCTTTCTTCCATGCTAATTGTTTACATGCTTAATTGCCTTAGAAGATTCTACTATGACTTGCGTAAGTCTACAAATTATTAAGCAATTTTAGAAAATACAAAATCTACACTAAATTAAGAGTTTTAAATAAAACTAATAAAAAATGTGTGTTCATACACATACACGGCCATAATCTTACATATATCTATAACCTACATGCAAATTTTATAAAATACAACACACCACGTACAATTTTAAACATACACTTTATAAAAAAAAATAAAAGAAATCCCCCTATATTCGGCTGCCTCCCCCACCCACCAATCCCCTTCGTCGTTGTTCCCCTCAAACACTCCACCCTCTTTTCTATTTCTCCATACATGCAAATTCACTCTCATCTCCGCCTCTCTCCCTCTACCTCCCGATTTCAGCCCCCAAAGACCATCAAATTTTATGCATTCCTTCTCCATTCTAGCAAAATTTCAAAGAATAGCTTCATCACAACATCAACCAAGAGCAAACAAAGCAAAAAGGTGAGCTAAAGTAGGTTTTCACGCAAGATTTTTGCAAGATACAAGTTGTTCCAGCTCAAACTCGGAATCAACAGCCCTCATACTCCTTGAATCATTCCAAAAACACAAAAATTCTGGAGTGTAGCCATCAATGTACACGAATAAAGTCATTTCTTGAGTTTTTCCTCTTTTTCTATAAAAAATCTTACTTTCTTTGTCCAAAGGCAGAAACTTTCGGAAACACCTACTGTTTTTGGGGGACTCACAACATCATACAAGGATCTCTTAAAGGTATTAGAACGTGAACCAAGGTTGGTGCACTCGTTTGCACTCCCGAAACCCTATTTTCTTGGGTTTGCACCTAAAACCCATGTTAAAGTCTGATAAAAAATGTAAATTAAAATCAATATAAATTGTTTTAAAAGTTACAAAAAGATTTGGTGACATTTATGCACAAACTATGTCGGTTACACGTGTAAATGCAATGTTTTACCCTTTAATGCAACAAAAGATGTATGTATGTAAAAATCCAAAAACTAGTGTTTTGTTCTAGTTGTTTGGTGATGTTAAACATATGAAATTCGTGAAACTTAGTAAATATGTTGAAAGGAGTAGTAAAATGGACTAAATGGGTAATATTAAAGACCCGAAAAGTGACAAAATTCTCAAATACGGTCAAATCTTAAAACATCTAAAGTTTTAAAAATTCCAGACCCTAAAATAAGTATTTTAGTGATAAAAACCGAATATGGTGATTTATCGAGTTACTATGTGATTTTTATGGAATTATTTAACATAAACAAGCCTAAACCAGGTGATTTTTAGGCAAAATCTTAAAAAAAAAGGAATAACAAGCTTAAAACCAACAAATCCATGTTATTTCAATAAGTTAAAAGTACCAAGATGAGATTTTGTGGAAAATTTGGGAGAAATTGGATTTGATCTTTCGGTTCCGGGTAAAATGAGTTTTTAACAAGTTTATTGTAAAAACGAGGCTTTATGCTCTTATGACCCAAAAACTCACTTTAAACAGATTATAAAACTTATTAAAAGTGCTTAGAATGTAATAATTTAGTTTAGTTTGTTGATATTAAAGATTAAAACTAGATGCTTAAAATTGACGATTTTACGGTAACTTAAAAATTTGTGTTTCAATCCCACAAACTAAATTATGGAAATTTGGAGTTAAACATGCCCAAATGGGTTATAAAACCCTTAATAAATTAACAAGGGTCATATTGGGTCAAGAAATGGAAAGAAAGCAAACTTTGGGGTAAAAATTTGAAAATTTTGAAACTTGAGGGACCAAAGTGTAAATTCTATAAATATAACTAAATTTCAATCATCTTATGACCAGAAATTATTAGTAAACTGATTGTCATATTAACAAACTGATAAGAATCATATAACTTGTCACTCATGTGATAAAAACCCTAACTTTCCTAAAAATGTAACTTTTGACGCAAACTCATAAGAAAAGAAGCTAAATGAACTTGTGACCATAAAACACACCTAGTTACACTTTCAATAGTCTAAGAACATATAAACTTACTACCTGTATCCTGATAATAGGGTGCTAGGACTTGGACAACTTCTGTGCTTGAGGAAACTGTTGTTTAATTCTAAGGTGAGTTTAGTGTTCCCCTTTATAATACTGTTTTGGGATGAAACATGCTATGTTTGGACTGAAATTATTTACATGCTATAATGTGATGCTTATATGTTATGGTGATTGTTAGAACACGCTCTTATATTGTATCACAATCATAAATTCTTGGTGAACCGCTTATTTATATGGGTAGATCTACTTGGGGAATCCCCCACGCATAGTGCCTTCCATTATAACTAATGACATAATAGGAAGGGTACCACATGAGATCCTGCTGGGTCGTTTGTGTCATGTAACCGTATTATAAGAAACTAAGGTGTATCACTCAGCAGGTATGGTGCATTGTTTGAGGCTTAGTTTTCCCTACGGGTTAACCGACACTAACACAAGTTTAGAAGAGGCTAGCCGGAACTAAGTGCATGGTTGATTGTGACCTCCACAACAAATGATACTTATGATTTTAAATTAATTCTTGGACTTTAAGAGCCCTTTTTTTTAAACTTTAAGCACTTGAATTCACCAAACTTATAGTTAAACCAAAACCTTTTGAGCATGTTTAAGTAATCTTTGATGGAAGCTGGTTTGTTGGAGAACCTAAACGGATGACCTAGTATCGTGACTACCTATGGAATTACTTGATTTTGAAACATTTTAGACAATTTGATTTGTTGTCTATTAAACATTTAAATATTCTATAATGGATTTCTACTTTTGTATTGGGCTAGACTGTTATAGCCCAGTGATGTTATTTTAAATGTAATGCCATGTGATTTCTCTTCTTGTGTGATCTTGTAATGGTTAGTTTCTGTAACACCCGAAAACTTGGTCAAATAAATAAACAAGAAAACGTCAAGAAGAAATAAAAGAAGGGCGGAAGTTGAGGGGTGTATTGTGTAATATACACAAAAAGTCAAAAAGGTGGATATAAAAGAGCATGGTCGACCATGCTCTTTCTGAATGCTTGCCTAGAAGAAAAGAAGAAGGAAAAGAGGCTGCTCTTGAGTTTCTCTCAGTTCTTTGAAGAAGAAGGGCTGAAACTTGAAGGTTAGTGTGTTTTGATGCTATGTGGTTCGGTTTCATGGTGGTTTCACCCTTAGAAACCGATTTCTAAGTGTTAATTGTGTTTGACTGGTTGTTTTGCTTGTTAGGTGTTTGGACTCGTGTGTAAAAGCAAGTTGGTGGTAGAGTTTACTTGTCATCTGCACTAGGTGAGTTTTAGACCCCGTTATGTATATTTTAAACTGATTTTGAGGCTGGAAATGCATATAAAATGCTTTTTATCAACTGTTTACTTTACCGTATGTGTATATGTGTATATGTTCAGGTTTGATGCTTGTTTTCATGTTGGGTATGCTTAGAAATGCATGTTTAGGCTTTGAACAGGTGCTAGAACAGGTTTGGAATGATTCTGCAAAGTAGAAATGCTTAACTGCTGGCCATGCGCCCATGCGCCTGAGAACTTAGAATAAATATGCCTAAGTACAGGCCATGTGCCCATACAGGGCCCATGGGCCTAGAAATTTCCTTAGAAAATTTTAAGTAGGGGCTCATGCGCCCCAATAGTGCCCATGAACCCAAAAGTTTTGCCTAAGTATGCAAGTGTAGGTTCATGCGCCCAAGACCTTCCTCAGGAGCCTGATTGCCCATGCCCTAGGAGGCTCATGCGCCCAGAAATATTGCGGAAATGTCTAAGTGTAGAAATCATGCGCCCAAATAGTGTTGATGCGCCCATGCAGTGCTGATGCGCCTGCATAGTTCCCATGCGCCTAAGACACTTAGAAAATTTTCTGAAATTTTGGAGAAAGCTAAATTTTAAGGTTTGACCTAGGTTGACCTGTGATTATTATTTGATTATTCTATTCATGTTTTATGATATTCTTGTGTTCCTATTACTATATAATGTGACTTTATGTGGATTGCTCATGATCATACAGTATTATCATTAATAAAGGGGAAAGATTAATGTTGATGAAAAATGGAACATAATGAACGAATGAAAAGTCTTGCAAGCATATGAAAAGGAGGTTCACTGCCAGGGGTTGTTAGCTCAACTGTGTGCGGTTTAGTTAACCCATGAGGATGCACGCAGGAGTCAATCTTTGAGATTGACTAATATGTACGAAATGGATCCTTGTCGCTTAACCCCAAGACTGAAGTTGCTTTATGCACAACGATGGGGCATAGCATATGACAGGATCTAGATTACAGTGAAAGATAATAATGAAAGTACGAAATGAAACGATTATGAACGAGGATGAAGATAATAATGATATAACCTCGATGTATGTATGATGTATGATCACATTCGAAAGAAAGTTATGATATTTGAAAGAGTATTTTCATATACAACTTTCTGAGGTACTTATGATTTTAAACTAGAAACTCACTCAGCAAAGCTGACTTTTATGTATTTTCAGTTGGCAGGTAATATTGCTGAGGATGGCACTCGGGGAGGCTACTCGTCGGGGCTAGGTGACATCCATTCATGATCTATAACATTGTTGTTTTAATGCAAACTAATGATCCTTTGTAACTGTGAACAAACCTGTATGCTGGCAACAGTGCTTATAAATTAATGAATGGCTTGTTAGTATTAATTCGCTGCATGTTTTAATGGATTATGAAATGTTTATTTTAATATGCTATGATTGCCTAACTGTGAGGTCTCGGGAACGAGGGCCTTACAAGTTGGTATCAGAGCCAAAGTTTAAGAGAATGGGTAAATATTTCAAACAAAACCTAAACTTAAACTGAAAATGGGACCGAATGGAGGGATGCCAGCTCCGAGTAGCTACATGCCATAGGTATGTCTTTTCTTTTAATGTTAATCGGCATTATGTGCGCATGCTATTTGATTATGTGCTTTAGTAGATTTGAATTATGATGTAGTCAGGATAGGAAATGCGGGGGACGAAGAGTAAAGTAAGTGGCTAATCACAACTGGCCACTATAATTAGGGATTAATATACTTAACATTAACTGAGCTATTACCTTGAAGACCGTGTTGGTGTTTGAATTTATAGTGTTTAGAGGATGGCTGGAGGAAGATCGTCGAAAGCTTCTCATGGTGGAACGCGGGGCATTCGTGGTAGGCCACGTAGTGCAAGGAACAAGACCAAGACTGCAGAGGCGGCTCATGCTGAGCCCGATCTGCATCACCCGGAGGGCGGTGATGAGAGTGCCAACTTAAGAGCCTCGGTGAAAGAGGCAGTGGTTGAGGAGGTTCACCAAGTTATGCAGACAATCCTACCGTCTATCGTGATTGAAGTGATTCGAGCTGTGAGGGAGGATGAACAAAGGAGAAGGAAGAGGAGAGGAGAAACCTGTGGTTGGTAGGGGAGTGACGTGAGGGATCACACTGCGGAGGAGGAGTTGAATGAAAGAAAGGGAGCCTCTAGTGATGATGAGGATGTGATAGTGCGGGAAACCACAAGGGGATGCAGCTAGGGGCATTCCAAAGGTGTAAACCCCCTACCTTCGACGGCAATGGCAATGCCGCAGCTGCTCACCGCTGGATATGAGAGATGGAGGCGGGTGCTAGAGCTCAGCGAGTGTCGGGAGGATCAAAAGGTGAAGTTCGCCACTCACTCCTTCGTTGACACTGCACTGTGTTGGTGGGACAATCTTGTCCAAGCCGAAGGCAACCGAGCCATCGAAAGAATGAGGTGGGGAAGAGTAAAGAAGCTGGTGGTGAAGAGTTCTGTCCTCATCGGAACTCGACAAGATCGAGAGAGAGTTCCTACAGCTGGAGGCGGGTACTATGACCCACCAGCAATTATACCGCCAAATTTAATGAGATGGCGAGACTGGTTCCCGATCAGGTTACGCCGGCATCAAGGAAGATCAAGCGATATTTCAGGGGTTGCCAGCTGACATCCACAGACACTTAATCGCCTGCGACCAAGCACTTTAGGGGTCGGCAGTGGATTTGGCGAGAATGTTGTATGACGAAAGGGAAGTGGCAGTGGTTGAGGTGAAGAAGACTGATGGTGGTGGTAATAACTAGAGAGGAAGGCGTGGTGTTTTACCCCGAATAATAAGAGGCGAAGGTGGATGACCGTCGAGTTGTTACTTCAGGCTCGGGGTCGAGGAAGTGTAACAAGTGTGGAAAGGAGCACAGTGGGGAATGCCTTTTGGGGTCGAATATTTGCTTCAAGTGTGGGAAGCCTGGCCATATAGCAAAGGTGTGTGGGATCCCACGGTGCTTCAACTGTGGCGAGGACAGCACATGAGCAGAGACTGCAAGAAGCCAAGGGTAGAGAGCTCCGGGGCAAAGAAGAGAGCTGAAGAAGGAGGGCAGAGGGCGAGTGCTAGAGCCTTCACTATGACGCGGGAGGAAGCCCGGGTAGACCCCGACATCGTGTCAGGTATGTTTCTAGTACATCACACTGGTGCCTCTGTATTATTTGATTCTGGTGCTAGTAGGAGTTTCATATCTGCTGCTTTCTGCGCTAAATTGCCTGTTAGTAGTAGATGTATTGATGAGCCTTTTGACGTAGAAACTGCTATTGGTAAGTTGACCAGAATTTCTTATATGATTGAAGATTTTGGTATAGAATTAGAAGGCCGTAGGTTTGCTGTTAAGCTATATGTGATGCCCCTAGGAGGATTCGATGTAGTACTAGGGATGGATTGGCTAGCAACCTACGAAGCAAACATCGTGTGTCGCAAGAAAATGATTCGATTAATTGCGCCCGATGGAAGTTCGGTGATGGTTGATGGTGATCACGTCACTACGGTCCTGAAGGTGATCTCGATGGCGGTGGCAGAGAAGTGCATGAGACGAAGATGTAGTGCCTACCTGGCCTACGTAAAGGATGTGGACGCATCGATACCACAATTGTCTAAAGTGCCAGTGGTGTGTGAGTCCCGGATGTGTTTCCAGAAGATCTCCCAGGAGTGCCACCTGATCGTGAGATCGAGTTTCAGATTGACCTGATACCGGTGCTCAACCCGTTGCCAAAGCACCGTATCGATTAGCTCCGACAAAGATGAGGAACTTATGGTTCAACTACAGGAGTTGATGGACAAGGGATTCATCTGACCAAGCATCTCTCCCTGGGTGCACCGATCTTGTTTGTTTAGAAGAAAGACGGTAGTATGAGGATGTGTATAGATACCGTGAGTTGAACAAGTTGACGGTAAAGAACCGATACCCCTACAGAGAATTGATGACTTGTTGACTAGCTCCAAGGTGCCAGTTGGTTCTCAAGGATAGATCTTCGATCTGGCTACCCCAGCTGAAGGTGAAAGAGCAAGATATCCCTAAGACAGCGTTTCGTATGCGCTATGGACATTACGAGTTCCTCATTATGTCGTTCTATTTAACTAACGCGCCAGTTGCCTTTATGGACTTGATGAACCGAGTGTGTCGGCCAATGTTAGATAAATTAGTGATTGTGTTTATTGATGATATCCTGATTTACTCAAAGAAGAAAAGTTATATGCCAAATTCTCTAAGTGTGCATTCTGGTTACGCGAAGTTCAATTTCTGGGTCACGTGGTGAACACCGAGGGAATTATGGTGGACCCGGCGAAGGTTGAGGCAGTAATGCAGTGGAAGTCAACAAAGACACCATCCGAGATTCGCAGTTTCTGGGTTTGGCGGGATACAGAACGAAGGTTTATTCAAGACTTTTCCAAAAAGCCCGCCTTTGACCAAGTTGACTCGCAAGGAGTAAAGTATGTGTGGGGACGTGAGTAGGAGGACGCTTTTAAAGAGTGAAGGCAAGATTAACTCAGGCTCCTGTCTTGACACTGCCCGAAGGGAGTGAGGATTTAGTGGTCTATTCCGATGCCTCCTATTTGGGACTGGGTTGCGTACTGATGCAGCATGGGAGAGTGATAGCGTATGCATCCCGACAGTTGAAGACCCATGAGACTAACTACCCACTCATGACTGGAATTAGCTGTAGTGGTCTTTGCATAAAGATTTGGAGGAACTTATGCGGGACAAAGTGCACAATTTTCACTGACACAAGAGCTTGAAGTATTTCTTTGAGCAGAAGGACCTCAACATGAGACAAAGGAGGGGTGGTTAGAGTTGATCAAGGACTATGATTGCGAGATCCATTACAACCCTGGCAAGGCCAACGTAGTGGCCGATGCCCTTAGCCGGAAAAAGAGAGACCTGAGCCGATTCAGGTGAAGGCGTATCAGTTGATGATGACTCTGACATGATGACACAGGTCAAGGAATTTTAGAATGAGGCATTGAAGGAAGAACGTCTTAACTCTGAATGAATGAGAGGTCTAGTCACCGAATTGGGAGAAAACACCCATGGGGTTAGAACCCGTTTTGGACGAATATGGATTCCTCGGTATGGAGATCTACGTGGGAGAAATTATGGATGAAGCTCATAAGACTAGATACTTCATTCATCCTGGTGCCACCAAAATGTATCAAGATATGAAGAAGGACTATGGGTGGCCGGTATGAAACGCGATGTGGTGGAGTACGTGAGCAAGTGCCTGACTTGCTTGCAAGTGAAGGCAGAACATCAGAAGCCATACGGGAAGATCCACCGTTGGATATACCCGAGTGGAAGTGGGAGCACATCACTATGGATTTATCACGAAGCTACCCGTACTGCAAGGGGGTATGATGATATTAGGTGATAGTTGATCGGTTGACACAGAGTGCCACTTCCTACCGATCCGCGAGACGTATCATCTGAGAGATGGGCGGATCTGTTCATCAAGGAGATTGTAGCTCATCATGGTGTGCCGGTGTCTATCGTGTCGGATCGTGACACCCGGTTCACGTCGAAGTTCTGTAAGAGATTTCATGATGCCATGGGGACGAGGCTACACATCAGCACAGCTTATCATCCTCAGACAGATGGTCAGTCTGAGCGGACGATTCAAAAACTAGAGGAGATATGCTTCGTGCATGTGTGATCGACTTCGAAGGGAGTTAGGACGATCACCTACCGTTAGCAGAGTTCTCGTACAACAACAGTTATCATGCCAGCATTGGTATGCCACCATACGAGATGCTATACGGTAGGAGGTGTAGGACGCCCGTATGTTGGGGAGACATTGGGCAGAAAGAATTGGAAAGCATTGAGGTGATCGAGGCTACGACTGAGAAGCTAGAAAAGATCAAAGCCTTTATGAAGGCAGCCAAGGATAGGCAAAAGTCGTATGCCGATAAGAGGCGTAGACCAATCGAGTTCAACGTGGGGGATAAGGTCATGTTAAAGGTCTCGCCTTGGAAAGGGATCATCCGATTCCGGAAGAGGGGCAAGCTGAGCCTGAGATACATAGGGCCTTTTCGAATCGTTGCACGAGTAGGGGAGGTGGCCTATCGATTAGAATTGTCTGATGAGTTAAGTGGGATTCACCCGACATTCCATGTATCTCATCTGAGGAGGTGCTTAGCCGATGAAGACATGATTGTACCACTGGAGGATATCGAAGTGGATGAACAGCTCAATTATGTGGAGCAATAGGTGGCAATCGTCGATCAGAAGGAGAGGAGATTGAGGAATAAAGTGGTTCCACTGGTGCGGGAGCAGTGGAAGAACCAAAAAGAATCTGAGTCTACGTGGGAGACTAAGGAAGAGATGAGATAGCATTACCCACAGTTATTCGAAGAGTGACAGGTTTCGGGGACGAAACCTCTTAGGGGGTAGACTTGTAACACCCTAAAACTTGGTCAAATAAATAGACAAGAAAACATCAAGAAGAAATAAAAGAAGGGCGGAAGTTGAGGGGTGTATTGTGTAAATATACACAAAAAGTCAAAAAGGTGGATATAAAAGAGCATGGTCGACCATGCTCTTTCTGAATGCTACTGCCGAGAAGAAAAGAAGGAAAAGAGGCTGCTCTTGAGTATCTCTCGGTTCTTGAAGAAGAAGGTTTGAAACTTGAAGGTTAGTGTGTTTGATGCTATGTGGTTCGGTTTCATGGTGGTTTCACCCCTTAGAAACCGATTTCTAAGTGTTAATTGTGTTTTGGCTGGTTGTTTTGCTTGTTAGGTGTTTGGACTCGTGTGTAAAAGCAAGTTTGGTGGAGTTTTACTTGTCTTCTGCACTAGATGAGTTCCTGACCCCGTATGTATATTTAAACTGATTTTGGGGCTGGAAATGCATATAAAATGGTTTTAATAAACTACTTACTTACCCGTATGTGTATATGTGTATATGTTCAGGTTTGATGCTTGTTGTCATGTTGGGTATGCTTAGAAATGCATGTTTAGGCTTTGAACAGGTGCTAGAAAAGGTTTGGAATGATTCTGCAAAGTAGAAATGCTTAACTGCTGGCCATGCGTCCATACAGGGCCCATGCACCTGAGAACTTAGAATAAATATGCCTAAGTACAGGCCATGCGCCCATACAGGGCCCATGCGCGTGGAAATTCCATCCATAAAAATTTTAAGTAGGGGCTCATGCTCCCCAATAGTGCCCATGCGCCCAGAAGTTTTGCCTAAGTATGCAAGTGTAGGTTCATGCGCCTGAACAGTGTCATGCGCCCAAGACCTTCCTCAGGAGCCTGATTGCCCATGAGCCTGGGAGGCTCATGCGCCCAGAAATATTGCGGAAATGTCTAAGTGTAGAAATCATGCGCCCAAATAGTGTTGATGTGCCCATGCAGTGCTAATGCGCCTGCATAGTTCCCATGCGCTAAGACACTTAGAAAATTTATGAAATTTTGGAGAAAGCTAAATTTTAAGGTTTGACCTAGGGTTGACCTGTGATTATTATTTGATTATTCTATTCATGTTTTATGATTGTTCTTGTGTTCCAATTACTATATAATATGACTTTATGTGGATTGCTCATGATCATAAAGTATTATCATTAATAAAGGGGAAAGATTAATGTTATTGAAAAGTGGAACATAATGAACGAATGAAAAGTCTTGCAAGCATATGAAAAGGAGGTTCACAGCCAGGGGTTGTTAGCTCAGCTGTTGCGGTTTAGCTAACCCATGAGGATGCATGCAGGAGTCAATCTTTGAGATTGACTTATATGTATGAAATGGGATCCTTGTCGCTTGAACCCAAGACTGAAGTTGCTTTTTGCACAACGATTGGGCATAACATATGACAGGATCTAGATTACAGTGAAAGATAATAATAAAAGTACAAAACGAACGATTATGAACGAAGATGAAAGATAATAATGATATAACCTCGATGTATGTATGATGTATGATCACATTCGAAAGAAAGTTATGATATTTTGAAAGAGTATCTTCATATACAACTTTTCCGAGGTACTTTTATCATTTTAAACTAGAACTCACTCAGCAAAGCTGACTTTTACGCATTTTCAGTTGGCAGGTAATATTGCTGAGGATGGCACTCGGGGAGGCTACTCGTCGGGGCTAGGCTGACATCCATTCATGATCTATAACATTGTTGTTTTCAAATGCAAACTAATGATCCTTTGTAACT
This sequence comes from Flaveria sonorensis, assembly GCA_025506505.1. NCBI lineage: Eukaryota > Viridiplantae > Streptophyta > Magnoliopsida > Asterales > Asteraceae > Flaveria > Flaveria sonorensis. The sequence goes on from CM046435.1 coordinate 50,710,970, forward strand.
GTTAACAAACCTATATTGCTTGGCAACAGTGCTTATAAACTAATGAATGGCTTTTGATGTTTAATTCTGCTGTATTGTTTTAATGGATTATGAAATGTTTATTTTAATTATGCTATGATTGCCCAACTGTGAGGTCTCCGGGAACGGAGCCTTACAGTTTCCGCTACCACGTATATTGCCAGTCTGTGATGTCCCACCCTCTTTGGGCCCGAGGTGTGACAGTTGGTATTTTTTAGCACATCTGTTAAGGTAATAATACTGGATGCTTTTCTAGAATTTGCTAGAGATCGTTAGAGGAGACTACCATTAAAAGGTAATAGAAAAATAAGAGATTTAGGCACTATTTAAATGACATTTATATGTTTTTTTGTTTGGTTTCTATTTTGGGTGGCGTATTTTGTCTTATTTGTCATGGTTTAGGATTTAGAAAATTTTTGTAAATCGTTTGACATTCGTTGTGGTACTAGCTACCCTTGGTACAAGACTTTTATATATCAGGTGTTGTCATGATTTTCAAACGCTCATTCTAGGCTTCCTGGACCGACTTGGTCTAGCTACTCTGTTAGGGGAAGGTTATGATTGAGTCCCTTGTTCTCCATTAGGATAGTAGTTGAAGGAATCCTCAATAGGGAACACAATTGGCGCCTCTCGTATTCCTAAATTTGCATGGTCCAGAGAGTAACTATAGTAGTCACTCAGTTGGTACCTTAACAATTCAAAGAAGTCAGACATCCTGCATTCTTTCTAGTTCGTACTTAGAGGCCTCTTCCTATGTTTCTTAGTTGGCATTCTCTTACTCTTTTTACCTTAAAGCCTAGAAACTACAATAAGTCCTTAATTCCCTGAAACCAGAGCTCTGATACCAATTTGTGATACCCCGGGTTTGGGTCACCCAAGGCCGTGTGAACCAATCGAGATCGATTGATTATTTTATTCAAAACCCAATTTCAAAGATGTTTTGCAGTGGAATTTTAGTTATTAACAAAGGAACCATGCCAACTCTTAAAACTAAATCAAGTCATAAAAATTGTATACATTTACAAGTCATAAGATTTCTTAAAACTAGAGATGTGTCCATCTCTTCTTTCAGTTTGTTACTCAGATATTGATGTTAGATACACCCCTAGAGTTTATAGTGTGGCATAATTTAAGTCACATTCAATCATTCTCTATCTGTAAAAAGTTAAAATTTAAAATGTGAATATCATTTATCAAACCTAAATTATTTTCATAATCAAGCATGAGCATATTAATCTAAGATCAACCATTCTAGTTTTATAGGATGAAATGCACATCAGGATCTTTCATTGTAGACTGGTAATAGTTTGTTATTGGGTCACCACCGTTAGTGTCTAGAGAGTCATAATCCTTTGGGCACCAAATCATTACAAGCCATGCTTAGGCATATTACCTTTTTAGGGTCCTATCATCACATGTGCATAATTTCTGATCAGACCATGTGTTCAATATTAGTCTAATGCTGTCTTCCATTTTACCAACATATGTTAATAATTGACTATAATCATGTTGGGTTTCAAGGTATAATGAATCTTAAGGATTCATGAGTTCATTTTTCAAAAGACTATTCACCTTAAAATCAAGTTGAGCCTGGCCTTAGGTTAGTTTGATGAGGTAAGCAACACTTCAACTATTCTATTAGCTAGAAACTTCATGTAGCTTTAAATCTACGAGAATCGAGCATTGGGTCATGAAATGAGTCAAAATGGATCTTGGGCATGAATACTGAGGTTAGGAAATGAGGAACTAGCTTGGATTCTATTTGATATGTTGATATACTCAGCTTACAAGAATGAAAAGTAATATAGATTGTGATGAACTGGAACTAAATCGGTACGATTGAAGTGGGTGTCATATGAGAATTGTGTGGTAACAATGATTCCAAGCTAAAACAGACTCAGAGTACAGTCTTGTACTTAAGTCTGTCATTCTCTAATGAAGTGATTCTTATATATATATATATATACATATATGTATATATATATATATATATATATATACACATATATGTATATATATATTACGAAAAGACACCGAAAGAAAATCAAAGTCAAAGAAAAATTATGTTATGTCAAAATGAGCAAAAAGGATTCCAAAAAGACCATATAAGAATAAAAGATACCAATGAGAACACAGTAAAAGATATATCAAAGACATATATACTATATGGTAAAAAAATTATTTTTGAGAATATGTTCTAATATGGGAGGCAAAATCAAAAGATAGGGCTTGTAAGTCCGACTTGGCATTTAAGTCCTAAAAATCTTGAGATGGTAAAACATAAAACCAAGTCCCTGTTAATAAGTCCTAAAACTTGTTAATATTTCATGTTAAAAAATATTTCTCAGTCTAGTTATGCTCGAATAGATATATTAAGTAAAATCAATAATCATGAAGTTACTAATTAGAGATGAAAGGTTTAAGTCAAAATAGGATGATATGAAATCTTAAAAATATCTTGAAGCTGGATACGAGTTTTATAGGATTTCTATTTATGAGATCCTTTATTTCATCTAAATAATCTAAAACATGATAAAATCACAACATATTTGACAAATTAAATATTAAAGCTTTGATTTTTAAAGATGGAAAAAAAATATTGACAATCAACTTTACAAATCTTATTCTAAATACAACCGGAAGATGATAATAAATAACCTCAAAGAATGATCCTTGGATTGAAAATTCACAAAAGAGATCAAATTATTTTTTGTTTTCTTTATAATGTTATGTTTTTTTTTAGTTTCAAGAATATAAAGTTTTGAATAATAAATAAAAGGTTATAATTTTCAAAATTTGAGAAAATGAAAATTGGTAGTTAGTTATTCATGGCCTGGTTGAACATTGAATCAAAAAAGATTTTAAAAAGTTTGAAAAAGTTGAGAATTTGAAATTTCTGAAACTTCTCGTGCGAGAAGTCAAACTTCTATAAAAACTGAACAGTCACGCGATTATTTTACCTTTCACACATTTCAAAATCTTAAATTGCTCTCAAGTTTTTCTAAGTTCTAATCTGATATATTTATATAACTTGATCCTTGTGTTCATTTCGGTGTATAGAGTGTGTATTCAAGGTATCAATCATGTTGATTGTCATAATGAACGTGTTGAAACTGAACCGAATTCGAAATCACAAATAAACTTGTTGTTTGATGAAAGTGAACCTAATGACACTTGGATCGTGCCTAATCAACACATAATCAACTTGTATTATTGGATTAAACTTGTTAAAATGATGGCATTTGAAATAAATTTTTTCAAGATGTCGTACACGAAAACTTTGTTTAAAGATAAGAGGACGTGAAAACTTCATGTTTGCATGAAACTTATCGCATGCGAATAGTTTGACTATCATGCGATAAGTTGACTTTTTATTCAAAACATCATATGCGATTATTCTAAGTTATCGTATGTGATAAGTAAGTTTTCGTGTGGCATGTTAAATTTTTATCTATCTTTTTCAATTTTTCAAGTTTGATTTTTGATAAATTTGAAACGGATTAAGTGTGTTCCTTATACAGACAAAAATAGTTTTTAAAGTTTGATTTTTGATAAAACTTGTTAAAATGATGGCATTTGAATTAAAAATAGTTTGTCTACTTTTATCGCATGCTAGAACTATGGTTTTTAATAATAACCATAATGTTGTGGTTTACTTGGGAGAAGTAACTAAAGACAAAGCATTATTCGGATCTCTTATCAAGGGTTGAAGAATTCATGAGTTATTATGCTATATCAGCTAACCCTATTATATATTCAAAAGTAGTAAATGACTTCTGGAACTAAGTTGCTAATGAACGAGATGATCAGGGAGAGCAATGCATTCTGGCTACCGTAAAAGGAAGAAAAGTGATCATTACAACTGAGATTATTAATATAGTTATATGGTTGGGTGATCAGGCTAATGCTTCGGTTAAGATAGATGATGGTATGGCATGAGACTGTTTATAGAGAATGGGTTATGATCACAGATACCCATCACTGGAGAAGAAGCATTTACCACCATTCCAGAAGTTTTTATTTTATAGTGTGGTCCACTGCTTAAGCAACTTGAACGTAGGCTTTGATAGTTTGAGTGGAGTTTTTGGATCATTGTTGGTGTCACTAGTTGATGATCTTTCATTAGAATATCCAAAGCCATATTTGCTGAGATGCAGAAGAATGTTTTAACAGCTATTGGGAAGAAGTTTATTATGTACCTAAGGTTTATTCAGCTGGTTGTTGATGCTGCTCATCTAGAGTTAACTAATCTTGATTTAGTCACTTATTCTATCATGATGATAAAGAAAGACATATTCACATACTTGATGGGTGTTAGAGGGAATGCTTAGAAGGTTGACCATTTTGCCAAACATGGCAGATTTTCTAATAATTTCCAACCTCAACAACAACCATAAAAACAAGCATAACAACAACAGTAGAAACAAGCAGTAGAAGAGCATTATTAGACTCAACTAATTGGTTCATCATCGAGAATGTCTAATGATGTTCTAAGTAGTTCTATATGACAACAAGAGACGACTTCAGATGAAGAACTTGAGGCTTGGTTAGATAATAGTTTTGATAAAGAAACAACCAATGATAAGGTAGGCAATGTGCCATATATTCTTTAGGAAAGACTGAGAGTGCCTGTAACTCCTACTAAACACACTGTTGAAGATACTAATATTGATTTCATACCTGAAGATTCTCCTACTACTAAGAAGAGGAAGAAGACAATGGCAAGGAAGAAAGCTGCATCAGATAGTCATGGACATGTAGAGGAAAAGGGAGAGGTATTGTTATCAGAAAACCTCAAACTCCAATTACCACTATCTCACCAAGTAGAGATATTCTAGTTTTTAAAGATACTTAGAGTGCAACTGAGGCTGTGCATCAGGAGATTCCTATTATTGTAATAAAGTCTACCATTGTGACATATACTCCTATGAGAACTACTGAAGATGTCTAAACCATACCGCCAAAAAGTCAAGATAAAGGAGTTCACTTTGATATTGAGCATTTGATCAGTAGTCCTCCTAAGCAGAGAAGTATAGCTGAGACCTTATTTGGATCACCAACTCCTGCAACGTTAGAGCAGAAGATACAATTATTGAAAAGAGAGATAATGGGTAAGACTAAGTTGATTGATTACTTACATATGGAAAACCAAGAGAAAGACACCAGAATAAAGAACTTAGAGCATTAGTTATAGTTCTTATACATATATGTTGATATTATAGATAATTAGTTTAAGGAGTTTATATCTAGATTTCCATCTCTATTAAATAACCAGATCAAGGAAGAACTATTGAGATTGGAGAGTTTAATGGATAGCAAACTGCTGATCCAAAGCCTGCCATTGAAACTCAATAGATAGATACTACTGAAGTAGATCCAGAGCCTAATATGACTAATCCTAAAGTTGTTATTGTTGATCAACCTTTGATGCAAGCCTCTTTTGATGTGATTGTCATTCAGAGCATCTTATGCAGAATTCTTATGTAGAAGATAAAGATGATAGTTTGGATAAAGTTGATTATGGTGATGATGATGGTGATGATGGTGGTGATGGTAAAGGTGATGACAACGGCAAGAACAAGGATGATGATGATGATCAGGGCGGTGATCTGGGCTCAAATGCTAGTCCTTCTGGGGAGTCAGGTTCTAAAAATGTCTTAGGACTAAGACCTCATGATCCAGAGGATTATCAACCTCTTGATCTAGCAAAAGAGGAGTAATATCAAAAGGAGTTTTATATCCTTCAGCAATAAATCTTAGCTGACGAGTCTGATGAAGACTTAGGTCCGTTTAATGACTTGGAAGAGACGATTGATTATACAGATATTTTTGGTAATAGCTTAAAGAGTTTATTCTCTGATATTCTATTGGAAGAAGGGGAGATTTCTACAGAATCTAGAGTTGAGCAAAAGGAGCATAAAGACAAAACTTCTAATCTAACAGGGAAACCTGCTTTTAAAGAAGTTGGGAAATTAGATTATGTCTGCTCCACAACCACCAGCACAAGTTCATAATCTCAGACACTCATAACCATTCACTCAATATGGAAATTATGAACCAGTTTTGAGTTGGGCGTACGATGCTGAGAAAAGGATGTATGTTGTGAAGAAGAAAGTTGGAGCTATCGAGTATTATCAAGATGAGCATGATTTTCATATACTCGGAGCTTCAAATCTTTATCCTATGGAAAGAGTGCCTTTTATCAACACTAGCAACTGCAACAAGCAAATTAGATACGTAGTTTGATATGGAGACACAAAAAGTCCAACTTCAAAGAATTTAGGAACTACAAATTCCAAGTCATTGAGGATGAGTTAAGGATTGATCCAAACACCATCTTGCTAATGAAGATCAGAGGATTCAAGCATCCAAAGTACGCGAGAAATACTCCAATCCATGCTCCTATGTCATTAAATGAGATGGGTTTATGAAAAGAACATGAGGCATGCGGTTATATACTGTGTTGATAAGGAATTCCGTATCATTGAACTTGCTTAAGTTTGAAAGTGACGATTTGAGGAAGCTTTAGGCTTGTCTAATGGAATCCGATGAATCACTTCATTTTATAGTAATTCACTTTGGTTGGTTTATCACAAAGGCCCTAGCTAACAAGATGTATGCTTATGGCGGAAGTTACACGGTTGCAGATGTTGATTTTTGAAGATTTGATTTATCGATCCTCAGGGGAGATTGTAAGATTTAAATCTAGAGGCATAGTAATGAAAATCGAAATTTTTAAGATAAGTTCCCACGCACGAACTTGTACTCAAGCGAGAATATGATCTCACGCAAGAACCCTTTTTGTATAAATAGGTGTTTGATCTTGTAATCTAAAACATTTGTCAATTTCTCATATTTGTACTGTAAATATGATATTTCATTGTGTGATACAATGAAATACATGCAGTATGTATAGCGGAGGAAAACTAATGAATAAGTATTAAGATTCGAGTATTGATCAACACGAACATAAACAAAAAATGAATGAGGAATCTAACAAAAATGAACATGAAAGATTTACGTGGTTTAGTCAAGGTGGCCCATATCCACAGGCTGCAACAAGTGTAATTCTTTTATTATTATATTTCTCATAAGGAATTATATTGTACAAGGCATGTATGTATATAGATACTAGTCCAGGGTTCTTTTAACTTAACGAACTAGAGCAAAATTGTGAAAGAAGTTAACGTCTAGATGTTTTTGTGAACCCGTACATTGAAGTTAAAAAAAATAATACTTGCGAAACTTTATATAAAAAGCATAACCCTCACAAGTTATGAATTAAGGGGAGGCCTTTGCAAGTATTTGAAACTTAATATAAAAAAGAAAACCATTAAAAAATTAGCATTAGGACATTGATAAAGTTAGTCACGTCTCAATGAGTTGTTGTATGTGTATGTACGTGAACTACCGGACCATGGGCATTATTTGTTTCTTTATACAAAAAATTGTATTTAACCAAAAAAATCAAGTTAGTGTTCAGACGGACAACATTGGGCAGGTATATTTGAAGATGGTTGTTGAACGATTTAAACAATCACTTAGAATCACTGGTCGGTCTAAAAATGAAGTCTTGAAAATTCATGCGAAAACATAGATAAAAATAGATGTGTGACAATGAAAAACTCGCAATTTTATTAAACATCGTATTTTAAAAGTTGTAAGAGGAAAAAAAAAACCATGAAAAAGTCGAAACCTTGAAATATTTTTGATGACTTGTACCTTTATGTTTCGAAAACTTATACATCATTACGCGCAAATCCGTTTCGAGTTAAATTTACATCAAAACGTAAATAAACATAAGCACGTCACAATGGAATACTCGAATTTTACAGGACATGTACATCGTATGTTAAAAGTTGTACGAGGCAAAAAAACAATGAAAAAGTTGAAGCCTTGAAAATTTTTTACGAATTTTACATTTGTGTTTTGATAACTTGTATATTATTACATGCAAATCAGTTTCGAGTTAAATTACATCAAAACGTAAACAAAAATAAACATGTCACAACGAAATATCTGAAATTTTACAAAACAACATAGTTTAGAAGTTATTGAGAAAAAATAAAATATATTCAAGACTAACTATAGTAAATATATTATAAAATACGCAAGTACAAAAGGACAAAATTAATAAAATAACGAAAAAGACAAAAAAAGAGATATATGTTTTATACAGTTATACACCTTGAGCTTAAAGCTTTCCGCCATGGATTTTAAAGTATAGTTAATAAGATAACAATCAAGATAATAAATAAGCTAATCTACATTAGTTAATCATTATAATAAATATAATCATATTAATATTTTTACAAGTTTCACATTTTCTAAGTTGCTGAAACAAAAGAGTTATCAATCATATATTAATGTATCATTATGTTTATCTTAATATCATATCATTGCATAGAAACAATATATAGATGGTAATACATTAAGAAAACAATATTTTTATAATATTTCTCTTTTAAATAGAGGTGAAATTTATTACATAAACAACCTAGCTAGCAAGATGCTACATCAAGATAATTAGAGCAAAGTGTAGGATTGAAACGATTACATGTTGCATATTCTAACGTCGCATTACCCTTACGGGACCAAACAGCTTGTTGGATCCAGATCTATTCTTGACTCATTAAATAATTCTCTCTATTCAAGTTATGTAAAGAAAAGAAAGAAACAGATGTTGTATTATCTTAATCAAGAATAAACAGGTTTGCAGATTTCTTTTTATAGAAAGAAGCAGGTTTGCAGATGTTAGATTAGATCCTCAGGTGCCAATAAACAAAGCACACTTCCCCTCAACAATTCTACACAAATTTTACACCATTGGTTCTGCCTTCTGACTTGCAGAGCTTATTGAGTCTTTCGATTGAAGAATCTTTTGCCCTAAAAGAACCTCATAGTGTCGACATGGGTTCACTCCAAGAACACATTATTGTGTGCAAGATCTAAGCTTGAAACCTTAAAACATCCCAAAATGTCGACACCCTCTTCACACAGTTGGTACTCACATGCATCCCACCCTCATCCATCATAATCTCTGATCTCCCTAATAATATTCAAGAAATGAGGTCTAAGCTCATTAGACTTTGCGGTGAAGATGATGGTCATTTAGAGGCTCACTTCTCGACCCTTTTAGTAACTTTCTTGAACCCACTTCACCCATCTTGAGACCTTTAGCCGTAGTCAAACACTTATGTGTAAGTTAAAATGAAATCGAATGACAGTATACTGTTGTTGATGCAAGACAATATATTAAGATAAACACAGATACACATGTCTTTATTGTTGTTGATGCAAGTTATAGCTTTTATGAACTCATTTAGACTAGAGAACAAAGATTCTTCATCATGAAGAACAAATTCAAATGTTTAAAACGATTTCAACACTAAAAATTTTAAATTACAACAATAATAACTTGAATAGTAATTTCGTATACTTTGTAATTAGATATATCAAAATTCTAATGTATAATTTTTAATGTTTAATTATGAATAAATCGAACAGGGTAGGTTTATTAGGAAACCACTAAAACAAAAGTGAACCGTGGGGAACCGGTTCAACCAAACTTCGATTGAACTTATTTCAGTAGTGTTGGAACCGTCTAATCGAACCATAAATAAAAATAACCTTAAACCATAAACCCTAAAAGCTAAATACTAAACCCTAAACGCCAAACCCTATTTGGGGTTTGACGTACCGGTCTCAATGTCGCTGGAACGAGTTGAATCGGAGTTCGTTTGAGCTGGTTCCACACGGTTCCCCTTTTTCGGTTTTCTCTTAAACTCTTGCCTAAGTTTAAACATCTATTAGTTTATGATAAACTCCTAATGGTTTTTGTAATTATAAAATTAAAAAGTTTTATAAATTTATTTCAATTAACAATTGAGTCAGTTTTGTTTATTGAAAAGAAACTCAAAAATTATATTTATTTATTATATAAAACAAAATTAATTTTAAAATTTTGGGAAAAATTTTAAACAAACTATAAAATATTGAATAACAATCTATTTATAATTTATGAAATTAAACAAAAAGTTTTATGTGTAAAATAAACAAAAGAGCTCTATGTTTGAGCCCTCCCTACCGCCCGCAACATCTAGAGATTGAATAAACACAAATTCAAATATAGGGTACAAAATACCAAGACAAATCATATCTTGTTTAAAATTTTGAAAGTGAAAGATGATAATAGATATGAAAATTGAAAGGTGGAGGTCATAATGTGAATATTGCTTTTATAGTCTCTTACTAGTGCACATTAATATGCATTTCACATTCATTAGACTATTTAAAAATCATATATATAGTTTATTTTCCAAAGGGTTAGTGCGAGAGAAACATAATACACACTTCTCTTTGAGAGCTAATAGGCTAGTTTACAATATCAGCAAATGTAGCACACGTAGGTCGCAATTTGGCCTGTGTGACACCGAAGCACACATGGTGCCAACGCACGTCCAGAAGAGCTTGAGGATGTGGGTGTGTGTAGGCCCTCTCAAATTAAAAGTTTTTTTTTTTTTTTCAATTCCATTCAAAAGGTAATAAAAAAGCTTTTTCTATAATAGTTGTTCCTCTTATTGAACTTGTCTTTTACCGGTGGCGTATTTGACGCGATCGTACACTACGTGATAAAGTATATGCTAACAATAAACTTCATTGTCTCCTGATTAAATTCACGTCGAACATTAAATTAACTCGAATTTATATTATTGAACGAAAATAAATTATATCTTACCCACTCTTTTTCCAAAAAAAGTTATGTCGAAATGTAGAAAACGTACATAAAAAACACATAGATTACAATAATTCAGACTTGTTTTTGAACTGAAGTTATGTTTAAACATAAAGTAACTTAGACTTATCCAGTCGCATGTTAACATTTTATATTTGACCCAATTCATTTCTAAATAAACTAACGTCAAAACATAAAAGAATGTTGAAATGTAGATTAAAAAATTGTACAAATTAAGGAACAAAGTTTAAGATTTAAAAATTAAAAAATGTGTTATCAATTACATCAACAAAAAAGAATTACATAATTATAGTGTATCAACTAACAATGTGTTAACCTACGCCTAAAGTGCAAGTGGATTAATAATTCCTTAATATGTCATTGTAGTATTTAGAACGCAGGTACTTAAAGAAACTATAATTATAACTAGAAGATGTGTTTTGATTTATATTTAGTATTTTATAATTATGTTACGTTTTAACAAACATTTGAATAATTGTATCAACCTTGTAACTTTTAGAATATAGGAACTTATAGTAAAATCAGGCATAAGCACAATGACCTTTTATGTAACTAACAAATTATGTTAATCACACTAATCATCTTTAACTGTTATTTTTTTTTAAATTTTATAAATAGATAATTATAACCTAACATACGTACAGAAACAGACATACATACACTCACATTAACACGTGAACATAAACACACTAGTACATAAGCATACATACATACATACATTAATACAAACATATACACATACACATTCATATGTGTACATACACTCACACGTACACATAAATACACATACACACACATACATACATACATACACACATACATGTATGATACATACATACATACAATAACACTAACATATACACATATATACATACTTGCCTTAGTGGACAGTGGACTATATCGGGGCTTGATTAATGTTAGTGGCCCATTATGGATTTATTTCATTTTGTCATGTTAGGTTATACTTCCTTAACAGACGCACATAAACATACATACATACATACATACATACATACACTACATAAATATATATACACACATGCATACATACAATCATACATACCTATGTACACATACACTATATGCATATTGCACACACATACATATATACACTAATACATGTAAATCTACTAACACATGCATACACACACTAACATATATGCATATACACATGCGCACAAACACATGCGTACACAAACTAACACATATACATATACTTTATATACATATGCGTACATATCACTATAAGAAATGTCCTCAATAGTGGTGAAAGTATTAGCTGTGACTTCCACCAACAACGGCGACTATTGATCCTCAATCTGTTTCATGATGTTTTGAGTTAGAGCAGTCTCCAGATCTAATGGCGAAAGTTTAATCATACATACCAAATAACGGCGACATGTCATCGCTATTAGTAAAAACATAAACCGGGGATTATTCCATCCACACAATCCCTTATTCCCTACACCCAATCCCTAGCTATCCTCTATCTCATACGCGATATCTCGGCCATCCACCCCACGTGTCATCGACCTCCATCATCGGCCTTTCTCCACCACTCGATCCTTAGATCAGCTCCTCTCCACCACTCCAACGCAATCGTCACCACCTGAGCATTCAGCCACTATTGTCGGGCAAACATCTTTGGATATGTTAAATCAAAACAGGAGGTGTTTGAGTTGAACTGGTCCAAACGAAGTATATTTTTCATACTTAGAGTAATGGTTTTCTCTACATCTAAAACACAACTTAGATGTGATACACATCAAGAAAAATATATGCAACGATTTGCTTGATATTCTTCTAATAAATGAAAAGAGCAAAGATACATCAAATGCACAGGTTGACTTGAAAAATCTAAATATTCAGTGTAGGCAATAGTTCGAAAAGAATATGGCAAGTGGTATAGACCCCCACTTAAATTACTTATTGAAGACCAATGAAATCTCACGAATGGGGTTAGAGACTTTTTTGCCAAAGATACTTATACATTAATATTTAATCTTTGTATGTTTTCTAAGCAACTTAACTCAAGAACACTATTGGTAGAGGATATGAAGAAAGTTAAGGATGTCATTCTTATAATATTGTACAAGTTAGAGTTGATCTATCCTGCAGTGTTTACTGACATTATGGTTCATTAGTTTTTTATTTAATTGATAAAGTGATTCGCGATGGCCTAGTGTGTATGAAATGGATGTAACCATTTGAAATGTATATGAAAAAACTTTGTAAGAAATAAGACAAGGCCGGAAGGTTGTATAGCTAAAGGTTATGTTGCTAAAGAAGCTCTATCATTTTCTACGAGCTACCTTCAAGATGTTAAGACTCAATTCACTCGCCCTGAAGGAAACGAGGATGTCATTATCAAAGAAAGAAACATGGATGAATTTGAGTCTAAATATGATTCAACTAGCACAACAAAGATAAAATATCTTTCTCCAAGCGTAAAGCTTAAGTCAGAAGAGTTTCTCCTTGATAACGTCCACATGAGGATGTTGAAACCAAATTTTCAACATGGTTTCTTGAGAAGGTAAACCATATATAATATTTGTTACTCTATATTTGTTAGGTAATTCATATATAACACATATTATTTATGTATTTTTAGGTTTATTTGATGAAAATTCTACACATTTTCACTTAGAGTTGTATGCTCTTTTAATGGGTGCGGACGTAAATGCCTATAATTGCACTACTACATAGTCAATGGTGTTAGGTTTATGGTACTTGGCCGTGACACGCAACGCACAACGCAAAACTCGCGTGTTCTGGTGGAGGTAGAGAACGATGAGGAATGTTATAGCCAAGTTGAAGAGATTATTAAGTTGTGTTACGCAAATGGGTATTCAACAGTCCTATCTTCGTTGCAAATGGTTCGATACTCGAATAGGTGTTTCATATGACAATAATATCACTAGTATCAACAAAAAACATGAATAGAACAAAGACGATCTAAACATATTTGCTTCCCAAGACAAATAAGTGTTCTACATTCGAGAACCTTCTCGAAGAAACCAAAATAATAACCATGGTGGGTCGTCAAGAATATTAATCATCAAAAATTTCGAATTGATTTGGCATTTAATGATGGATTCATGGAGAACATTCATAAAACAACTTATTTAATTTAGTAATTCACTAATTTAAACAAAAAGATAAATTAATAAATAAACAATAAAGGTTTGTCAAAAAAGTTACGACCAATATATTTCTTTTATTAGTAGTTTAACAATAGATAAAACATAAAGGTTTGTTGCCAAAATTTAAAATTTATCAATAAAGTAAATTATCATTTGCATCCCTGATATTTGCGTATATTAACCACTTGTATCGCTGTAGTTTCAAAATTGTCATCCGCCCCCTAACGTTTCATTTTTATTTCCATTTGAGTCCAACACACTGACAACGTTATATTTTTCCGTTAATTTTAATAAAATGACAAAAATTACTCTTATTTAACACCCCCATCAACACCCACTCCTTTTATCTTCTCTCTATGTCTCTCTCTCTTCTCCTTCTTTATGTCCACTACCATTGCCACCTCAACCACCGCGGTTGCCGCACCACCGCCGTCGCCGCACCACCATTGTCGCCACACCACCGTCGTTTTCCGCAGCACCGCCGCCACCTCCACAGCCAGAAGAACCACCACCACCCTATCTCTATTTTTCTGTTCTCTTCTTTATGTATGTGTGTGATCGGTAGTCCACAACCACCAAGATGTGAAATTGTTGTTCTAGAGAAGCATATCTAGTAGTGGAAGGGTGAAACATGGTGGTGGCCAAGGGTGTTTTGGCAAAAAAATCACAGATCTAGTAGTGATGGGCGGCTATGGTAGTGGAGATAGGGGTTTTGGTGGTGGTAATGGGTGGTTGTGATGGGGGCTGCAGTGATGGTGATAATGGTTACGACAGTGGTGATGGGTGCTGTGATGGGGTGATGGGGGATGCGGTGGTTGTGATGGGGGCTACGTGGTAGCGATGGGTGGCCACGGTGGTGGTGATGGGGGTTGTGGTGGTGATGGTGAGGGGTGGATGTGAAGTTGATGATCGGTGGTTGTGGTGGTGGTGATATGGGCTGTGGTGTAGTGATAGGTGGCTACGGTGGTGGTGATGGGGCTGTGGAGGTGGTGATGGGGACTACGTTAGTGGTGATGGTGATGGGTGGGTGGCAAGGTGGTGATGGGTGGCTGCAGTTGTGGTGATAGGGGTTGCGGTGCTGGTGATGGGTGGCAACAGTGGTGGTGATGGGGCTGTGGTGGTAGTGATGGGGCTACAGTGGTGGTGATGGGGCTATGATGGGTGGTGATGGGTGGTTGTGAAGGTTGTGATGGGTGGTTGTTATAATGGTGATGGGGACTGTGGTGGTGGTGATGAGGGCTGTGAAAGTGGTGATGGGCAGTTGTCATGGTGGTGATGAGGGGTAGTTTATTCTTTTTATGAATAATTTTAACAGGAAAACTAACGGTGTTAGTCATCCGGAAATTAAAATAAAAATAAAACAATAAAGACTCAAATGGAAATAAAATGAAACGTCTGGGGGCGGATGATAATTTTAAAACTGAAAAGATGCAAGTAGTTAATATGCGCAAACGTCAGTGATACAAATGATAATTTACTCTTATCAATATCTTGCTAGAAATGTGTACCCGCTGCATCAAATTTGCAACATCTTCTTTTTTTTGGCTATTTTGTAAGATAAATTAGGTTTTTTATTTCTAGTTAATTTTGTCGGAAAATCATCGCCATCGTAATTTTCACAAATATAATGTTGTGGAAACTTGTCGGAAATTTATGTGAAAAAAAAAACCACAATTGTCTAGCAGAGCAGGAGGCGTAACATTACCTTAGAATTGATGATTCTTGACTCCACCATGAAACCGAATAAAACGCCAATGGTGTACGTGATGGGCGATCTAAATGGTAAAGAAGGTAATAAAGTTTCATTGAGAGATGGTTTAGATAGAAGCGAAACATACTCTGGAAGCTTTAGTAATTTGGTTTCCAAATCTAGGAATTTTGTTATGTATCAATTTGCAAGGAGAGAAAAATATGAGGGATGTTTGCTTGTTAGTAAGATATAGAGGATTCTGTTACCAGAAACCATAGAATGGAGGAGTGGGAGGGGAGTGGGTACTTGTCATATTACAGTTGTGAAGATATGATGAAATCATTGGTAACCGCAATTTGAAAGGCTTAACCATCGAGTTTAAACGGCTCAGATTTTATTTCAGCTCAATCTGACAGTGAAGATCATTCTTCACAGCAATTACAATCACCCTTGTTAAAAGTATATACTTCTCAACAATAAAACAACACCTAAGAGAGCAACATACTACTTGCTACACACATAGATCGTACCATTAGATTGAGCTGGCAACACAAGAAGCTATACAACATAGAAACATTCTTCCATAGTTTTAAACAAGTGCACACGATCAAAATTCATTTTCGAAGCTAAAAAGATATGGAAAATGAATATGCATCGAAAGATTGACATAAATATAACCTAATTTGCTTCTTTTATTACATCAATTTCTTAAGATATTACATAATAATCAGATTTATTGCACATCACATAGGGTTAAACATTCTCAGAAAAGCCTTATAGCAGATAGATTAATAGATATTTAGTTTTGTTGTTGGATGAGGTAGAGGGGTGAGATCATGTGGTACCCAATTTTCTTCATGTTCATCTACTCATCAATTGTTAACTCCTCAATCATGCTCCTCTGGTTAAGTGGATTGTTAAACATTTGAAACTCACAATACTTGCAACTTGAAGACATAAGAGATTCAATCTCCAATTGATGATGATGATGATGATGATGATGATGATGATGATCGATCTTTGATGTAATCGGACCCTTGCGTGCGATGACAACCGAATTTATCACATCATCAACAGGGTGAAAAACCGAAAGAACTTCAAACCCTTGAAGATCTTGAGGATCAACCACCGGGTAAAGAAAAGAGCGCGCACCATGAGCACTCCTCAACATCAAGATCGCACTTGGAGCCATGTACTTAGCCAAATGTTGCACCACTTTAACCTTCTCATCCACATCCATCCCCACAAGTGCAGCCATAAAGACCACATCATACTCCTTCAATTCATCAGTGACATCCAATATATCACTTGTATGAAAGACCATCCTTTGAGACAACTCAGGATCTGGCGAAACTAAGCGAATCGCCAAAGAGTTCGCCAAAGGGTTGATGTCATAGTTATGAAAAGTAGTCTCCTTTAGATGATAAGAAGCCAATACAATTGATGTAAGTGGCAAAGGACCAGACCCCACGAAGGCAACGCGCTTGGGAGGGCCTGTTTGAGCTGAATAGTGTTGATTAAGTATGTCATATTCGATACTGCTAAGCTTGAGGTAATTCGAGTAGTAAGGGAAGATTTCAAGATGGTGAAGTGGGTTCGGGAAAGTGGCTAAAAGGGTGGAGAAATGAGCCTCTAAATGACCCTCAGCTTCACCACAAAGTCTTATGAGCTTAGACCTCATTTCTTGAATATTATTAGGGAGATCTGTGATTATGATGGATGAGGGTGGGATGCATGTGAGGACTAATTCTGTGAAGAGAGTGTCGACATCTTTGGATGGTTTTAGGGTTTCAAGCTTTGAGATTTTGTCGTAGATCTTGCACACTTTCTCCACCAAAATAGTGTGTTCTTGGAGTGAACCCATGTCGACACTATGAGGTTGTTTTAGGGCAAAATATTCTTGTATCGAAAGACTCAATAAGCTCTGCAAAACAGAAGGCAGAACCAATGGTGTCAATTTGTGTAGTAATGTTGAGGGGAAGTGTGCCCTATTTATGGGCACTTGTGGATGTCATCTAATAATAACATCTGCAAACCGCAGCATCTGCTTAATCTTTATTGATCAAGAAAAATACAAGTTTTGTTTCTTTCATAAATTACATAACTTAAATAAAGAGAATTATTATAATAATAATAATAATAATAATAATAATAATAATAATAATAATATTATTATTATTATTATTATTATTATTATTATTATTATTATTATTATTATTATTATTATTATTTATTATTATTATTATTATTATTATTATTATTTTATTATTATTATTATTATTATATTATTATTATTATTATTTTCATAGAAGTCAAAATCAATATGAAGTAATATATTACCATCTATAAGTTACTTATATCGAATGAGTTGATATTGAAGTATTGAAAAAAAACTAAACATAAGAGGTTTATAAAAAAATATTATTATCTAGAGTAATAATCATTTGCATCCCTGATGTTTATTCATTTTAGCCACTTGTATTCCTGTAGTTTTAAAATTACCAATAACCCCCTAATGTTTCATTTTTATATCCATTTGTATCCAAAACCCTAACACCGTTAGTTATTCCGTTAATTCTTTTATAAAATGACTAAAATGCCGCTTAGAATTTAAAATAAAAATAAAAAAAATATGGGACCACCCTCATCTTCTTCTTTTTATTTAACCACCATAAACACACCCACTCTTTCTCTTTCTCTTTCTCTCTCTCTCTCTCTCTCTCTCTCTTTAAACCCGCAAATTACCCACAAATTACACCCAAATCCCACAATGTTGCAATCAACCCTTTGATCTATGATCTCCACCTGATCGAGTCCAATTTCACAGGGTTTCGATCGATTCCATGGCGGCGCCACCGTTCGACTGGTGGTGTAAAGAGACTCACAGGGGACTCCGGTGGTCGTCAAGATGGAGAACCCCAACAATTGGTCAATGGTGGAGCTCGAAGCTCCATCGGAGGACGATTTCTTAACCGATGGTGTGTCAAAGGGTCACAACAAGAACGCTAAACAGTTCACGTGGGTTCTGCTGCTGAAAGCCCATCGTGCCACTGGCTGTATCACCTCCATTGCTCCGACGACGTTCACCGGATTATTATTACGCAAATTTCACCAAATACTTCACCGGTGGTTTCACGTCGAACCGGAGGCATTCCACCACGTTCTCCGGCAGGAACCCGTGCTACTTCAACACTAGAGTGATGGTGATCGATCTGGCGAAGTGGAGGCAATTCGGGTACATGAAACGGATCGAGAAGTGGATGGAGATCCAGAAAACGGATCGGATCTACGAGTTCGGGTCGTTACCACCTTTCCTGTTGGTGTTCGCCGGACACGTGGCGTCGATTGACCATGCGTGGAACCAACATGGGTTAGGTGGGGATAATGTGAAGGGCAGCTGCCGTGACCTGCACCCTGGTCCGGTGAGTCTGCTTTGTTATGGTAGTGGCAAGCCATGGCTAAGGCTCGACTCGAACCAACCGTGCCCATTGGATGTGTTGTGGTGGCAACCAGGAGGTTGTGGTGGTGGTGATTTGAAGAAGATGATGATGTTGATGGATGGGACCCACATGGTTTTTATATTTTTAATATAATATTAAGGGTAGTTTAGTCTTTTAAATAATAATTTTAACAGAAAAACTAACAGTTTTAGTCATTTGGACTCAAATGAAGATAAAAATGAAACGACATAGACTCAAATGAAGATAACATGAAACGTTAGGGGGCAGATGGAAATTTTAAAACTGTAGAAATACAAGTGGTTAAAATAAACAAACATCAGGGATGCAAATGGTAATTACTCTATTATCTATTAGAAGCAATATGAAGTAATATATTAGCAACTATATGTTATTTATATCGAATGATTTGACATTAACATAAACATAAAATAGATATAATAAAAATATTATTTTCTCTTAGAAGCAATATGAAATAATATATTACTATCTATATATTATTTATATCGTGTGATTTGATATTGATCATAAACATATGATGCATATGATGCATTAAAATATGATTAATAGATTTTTATGTGAGTACTTAAGAATTGTGAAACCCTGTTACATTGCTGTCGTTTTCTTTTTCTTAATTTCATATTCAATTTGAGAGACCGATAAGATGGGCGAAGTAGATTTAACAAGACCACATAAAATGATTGGACGAAATCAAAGCAACTAAATGTCTTGTTGTTTTTACTTGAAACTTAATCAAACGGATACAATCAATCACATTACGCTTAATTATATGTTTTAGGAAAACAATTTATAGACTTGTGAAGATCATAATAAATATAGAGGATACATTTTGGAAGTTTCATCATTCTTTATAGCTTTAAGGGTGAGCAGGTTCGACAAGCGGAAACACCACCATATGTCATTCAGGTAGCAGCTCCGAGTAACATCTCAGTGCATTTTATGAACCTGATGAAGGCATGAAGCTATTAAGCATGTTGACTCTTGAACAACATTCTAGCCATTATTTTTACAATAACAACTATACATATAACATAAGATAAAGGTTTAAATATAAATTAAATATTCTAAAACTAAAAAGTGTAAATAGTACTAAGATGTTGACAAGGTCTTTTTGATCAAAATTAGGTTGGGGTAAAATTGGTAATGTTTTCCCTTCTCAAGTTTCACCTTTTTTTTAAACATTCATAACTTTTACATACGACATTATTTTTTAAAAAAATAATTACACCACAAAAATTAGTATTTTTTAATCATTAAAAAGTATATAGTGTTGATATTAAAAAACAAAGTTTTTTTTCACATTTTCTAAACTCATTGTGTAATTTCGACAGGTTATTATGTAATCTTCTAAATTGACGACGATTACATAATTATCTGATGAAAAATACACAATGAACTTAAAACATAAAAAGTTTACATGTCTTATTATTGTATTATTCGAAAATTATTATTTTAAAAAACACAATGCATAACATAATAGTCAACATTAGACAATGGATAACACAATGACAAGCACTAACCTCGATGATTAGCAATAGACACAATGAGCGGCTTGACTAGAATTACATAATAACATGATCAGGATTAAATAATGAACTAAAAAACATGAAAAAAGTACATTTTCAACATTGTGTTATTTAAAAATTATCATTTTAAAAAACACAATGCATAACATAATAGTCAACATTAAACACAATAGGTAGCACAATAACCAACATTAGATTTGATAATTAGCAATAGATACAATGAGCTGATTGACGAGTATTACACAATGACCTAATCATGATTACACAATCAACTGGAATAAACATAAAAAATTACTGTTAGCATTATATTATTTGAAAATCATTATTTTAAAAAATATAATGGTTTACATTAGACATGATGGGTAACACAATAAATAGTACTAGACTTAATGATTAGCAATAGACATAATGAACTGCTTGATAAGAATTACATAATTATCTGATCAGAATTATACAATGAACTAGAAAACGTTAAAAAATTAAATTTTTAGCATTGTGTTATTTAAAAATCGTCATTTTTAAAAAAACACAACGTATAACAAAATGGTCAACATTAGCCACAATGATCTAATAAATATTACACAATGACCTGATATTACACAATGAACTGAAGAATATTACACAATGAGCTGAAATAATGTGAAAAAAAATTATTTTTTATGAATCAAAATTATAGGCGTTTTAAAATAAAAAAAAAAACGCTTGTTTTTATGACATAACTTTTTTTAAAAAATAATATTATATGTAAAAGTCACAAGCGTTTAAAAAATGATGAAACTTAAAAATGTGGGTAAGACTAAAATACATTTGGACTGTCATTTAAAATTTTAATTATTTACCATTATGTTACTGAATTTTCTTAGCCGTAGATATAAGATCTAATGGATAATAATCATCCTTACCATTTTTAGTTTTTTCTCCTTTTTTACAATAACACCACCCTTATTATTACACCATTTTGTTACATTTAAAAACTATATCTTTCTTTTACTATTCTAGTTTTATTTCTTTTATACTCAAATGGATCAATGGGAAAAAATCATTGCTCACCCAAAAATCAAAGAAAATTAGAGTCGGAGGTCGAGTCAAAATGGAACTACTCAACTTACCTTTAACCGTTCTTACAAATGATCCTTCAAAGCAAATGTGACACAACTAAAATATATTGACTGGTCTTTTAATTTTTATTTTTTTTTATTTTTAGTTATTTTAGTTTTAATTTTGATTTTTAGATTCTATATTTTTTTAATTGAAGTTATTTATAATTTTAAATATGTATGTATTTTATTTTTAATTAATGAAACCATGTGTTCTCCCTTTATGGTAGTTTTTTGGTACTTTTAGGTAAAACAATGTGGCATCCTTTTATTGGTTATAGACTAGGGTGGTTTTGTGTTTAAAGTACTCTTCCACCCTAATATATCTGATAGTTAATCATAGTTAATCAATGATTATAATTAGTCAATATTGGGTGGAGGGAGTAGAGCTAGAGTCATATCGGCTTCTGGAGAATAATGTCGCAACCGTAGCAAGTAGCGGCTGAGTATTTGTCTTGGGGTTGATGGACCCAATGAACCCACATTGCACAACGTTACCATTGCCTTTTAAGTGTGACAGTCAGGAACTTTTTTAAGTGCTAGGGTAGCTTTGTGTTTTAAGGGTTCCACCCTTTCATTTAAGGTAGTTTATGGTATTTTTAGGTAAAATATATGGTAATTTTTTTATTTGGGTATTACTGGGATAGTTTTGAGTTAAAAGGGTTCTATCCCGTCCACCCTTGATGAATCAACTAAACAATGAATGATTTATTTTAAGACATTAAGTGTAGGATAAGAAGGAATTTTTACCCATTAATCTAAACAATGTAATAGTTCATATTAAATGGAACCTGTATCTTAAATAAAAGTTACATAAAATAGACGTAAAAAATAGTCTTCTTTTGTGAACTTTTTTTAGTGCTAAATCTAGTTCATAAAAATATTAATCAAATAACTTCCATATGAATTATTATTTATAAAAAAAAAATGCTAGCTTAAGATAGAGAATTTTGAAATCTTTGAGCATATTGTTGTGAAAAATTTAAAAAGAAAGTTAAGATGGTACGTAATTATGTATAAGTTACGTAATTACACATGATTATTTCTAAAAACCCATCTGTAAAGCCAGGTAAAATGCACAATTGATAACATCTGAAACAAAAAACACTAGTAATATTTATTTCAATTCAAACCATTATTTTACAAAAACATAGATTACAAAACGTTATGTATATTGTCCTAAGCTTCTAGAAGCCCATTGAGGATAACTATCCTCTCGGCATACACATCCATTAACTACTTGCACACGTACACTAAAAACATCACTCTATACTAGTAAGCTTATCGATCACTATCTAAAAGAATGCAATTTATTATGCATCACAATAAGGGTCGTATTTCATCTAGAGTCCTGGTGCCTCCCATGGCTCCCAAGACAACCATCGAAAACATGGATCATGTCCCCCTGGTAGTCAAATGGGTATGAGAATATGGCTTCATACATTTCACATTATGTGTTCTTTTGCAAAACTTACATCAGTATTAACTTGTTACACTTGTGAATTTACACATATACATACAAGACCATAAGCTTTTATAGTTCTATATGTGTAATAATGTTATTTCAACAAAACAAATAACAATTTTCTATGATCTTGATGGATTTTCGCAAATCCTCGCAAGTAAAAAGGGTTCTCATGGAGTTTAAATCAAAACCCTAGTTCTTTTTTTGGATATTTTAGACTAAAATGAAATACGTAAAATTTGTATCATTAAATTCTGTATATGCTTTATATATATATATATATACATATATATATATATACATATATATATATATATATATATATATATTATACATACATATATATATATATATACATACATATATATACATACATACATATATATATACATACATATATATATATATATATACATACATATATATATATACATACATATATATATATACATACATATATATATATATACATACATATATATATATACATACATATATATATATACATATATATATATACATACATATATACATATATACATACATATATATATACATATATACATATACATATACATATATATACATATACATATATACATACATATATATATACATATATACATATATATATTATATTATATGTAGATTATTTGCATATATGTAGATGGTTAGTTTACATTAGGGGTGTTCAATTTCGGATATCCGAAATTCGGATATCCGAAATTCGGATATCCGAAAATTTCGGATAGTGAATTTCGCTATCCGAATCCGAATCCGAAATTTTGGATATCCGAAATTCGAATATCCGAAATTTTGGATTCGGATTCGGATATCCGTTCGGATATCCAAATTCAAAAAAAAATTACATTATTTAATAAATTTTATAAAAATATAATAGTTTTTATTGAAATTTTTTTCGGATATTCAAAGTTTTTTATTAAAATATCCTAAATATCTAAAACAATCCTAAAAATTTAATTAATATTTAATATTTTTAAAATTTATAAAAATATTTTGGATATTTCGGATATTTCGGATATCCGAAAATTCTCAAAATCACTATCCGAATCCGAATCCGAAATTTCGGATATCCGAAATTCGAATATCCGAATTTTTGGATATCCGAAATTTCGGATATCCGAATTTCGGATTTTCGGATATTTTTGAACACCCCTAGTTTACATACATGTAGAACATTTAGATATCTATACATGGCCAATGTACATATGTAAAACATGTACATTGTAGTTTATATGTGCATATATCTATAATATTAAAAATGTGTACTTATTATAACATGCATAATTTATTACAAAGCTTGAAAACCTTAAAAGCTAAAAAGTAAAAACCTTTTGCAATGATTCTTGTTTGAATGGTCAGTTCTTAGCATACTAGTAACCCCCACCACAAATACAATATATATGTTTCCTTATATTTTTAGCATAAGCAATATTAATAGCTTCTTCGCCACCACATATGCTATAAAGAAAAGCAAACCACAAGTGTTATATATATGTATGTATGTACGTATGTACGTATATATATGTATATGTATATATAGCTTCTAGTATGTTTACAATCACTACTTTGATCTGCACACAAAATGTTTTATCTATGCTAAGCATAAGAACTCGCCAAAATCCGACATGTATCTTAGGTCAAATGTTATAAGTGCCAATGTAAATTCACGTTATAATTACGCTACTTATTAATATCTCACATAAAATTATGCTAAAATCATTTGACTCAGGCTATAATCACACTATACAGATATTCACCCTATAATTAACTTCTTTTTAAAAAAGACTTTTTTAAAACGTGTTAAAGGCAATTAAGTTATTAATATTATAGCATAACTTATTTTATAAATAATATAGTATATAAAACGTATTTAGCTTTTAATAACAGAAAACCAAAATAAAAATCTACCATTGTATTTTTTCCCATTTTACCCCAAGTTGACATTTTATTTGTCACATGGCATCCTCAAAAACATTTAATCGCTAATTATTTTGATCAATGGCTAGACAAACTTAATATTACTCGCCATTTTTTAGGTTTGTATTTGATGTTTTTTTATATACATACACATATATAGTGAAAGTTCAAAATACAAAGCTTAATTTTCGTATAATGTGGACGCGGTTTATCATGCAAGAAAAGTATTAAAATTTATGCGAAATTATCACCCACAAACGCAATTATCACGTAAATCCCCCAACGTGCTAAATTCACTCTTACGTGATAGTTTCATCACTACGTGATAATTTCAAGCAAATGATAATCCTGCTTGCATGATAAACTTTTTATATTTCATACGAAAAATAACTTTATATAATAACATTCCTTTATGTGTGTTGTACTCTTTGTACAAAAAGTCATTTTATATAACAACATTCCCTTGTGTATGTTTGTGTATAGTTATACAGAGGCAAGTTATCTTAAAACTACTTTTTTTTCTAAAAGGCAAACATAATCTTTCCTACATAATAAACTGTAATTTTTTAAACTGTAGGGCTTTTTAAAATTGCCTAAATTTTATACTGTAGTATTGAATTTGTACGGTCTTTTTGTAGAATTTATACTGTCTTTCTGGTATGCATACAAAATTTGTTTGGAGGTCAAGATTTGAAGCTTGAAAAATTAAAAACCATTTTAATGCAAAAACTTTGCAGTTGTAACCGCTTGCAAAAATATTCTATGCAAAAACTTTAGTATAGTATAAATAGATTTGTTGCTTTGCATTTCAAAACACTTGTCATTTCATACTTTGTATGTTTTATACAACTTGAAGTAATCAGAGAAAATTTGTATTTACCTTGTTGTTCTTACGATTTGATTTGTGATTGAGTGTTTATCTTTTCAATCATTATTCATTCTACGTTTGATGGATTGAGATCGATCATATTATGTTCCTATCCTGGATTTTACGATTTGTATTGTCTTTAAATATGTAATATATTTATCGGATGTTCAAAATCTGATTTGTCGCCGATTACGTATCCATACTATAATATGAGTCTATTAAGATGAAACAGAATTAAGATCAATCAAAGTTTTTTGAGCCGGTTTTGAAGTGACTAAATATCATTTTTATCATTTCAAGATAAATAAAGAGCTTTTAATTAAACCTTCCCCTAGTTTTTCTTTTAACGGGGAAATTTGAGTTACAGACTCTCCTAGTTATACATACATATATTTTGCATATATACATGTGCGTATAACTTTTGATTATTTTATGAATTTAATATATGTGGAGATTGGAGGTGATTTTGTTGCGGAAGTTTCAGCTTTCCTTGAAATTTTCAGATGTATTTTTCGTATATGTTACACAACCGTTTAGGGATTATCACATATTTGTCTTTATGTTAATTTTATATGATATCAATCCAATTAATATGTGACACCAAATTCTATTTTCTTGTATAGTATGTGATGCTTACAATACAAAGAGATCGATAGACCCTTTTGTCAGGTTTGATGAATCTCGTATCCTGTAATTACTTAGATAATTAAAGGAAGAGTATTTGATTGAAACCTCCAACCACAGGATAAACATAACCAACCATCATTAAAAATATAAAACTATTAATGGATTGGACGTAAGTGTTTCTATTCTCTTTTCGATGAATTATGTTCTTAATTTAAAATATTATCTTTCAACATTAGAAAATAAAAAAGAATCAAAAGTAAATTCCATAGACTAAGCATAACTTGCACGTATCGCATATTGACTTGTGATGGACGATGTATAATAAAAGTAGAAGCAAGGGGTAGTTAAAAAAACACTATTTGTCTAATAGTTGGTTTTTGCGACCACGTTAAAAAATGCACTATTTGTCTACTAGTTGATTTTAGCGACCACTCCATTCAATGATACCAAAGGGTGGTTATAGAAACACGACTTTTTTCTTGTTAGTTTCCTCAAAACAACACAAATATAAAACATGAAATAATATTTTTTACATTCTAATTGAGTGCCAACACATTCAACACAAAGGTCTTGGCTTGTTTGACATATTTTAACAACATATGTTCAAGGTGGTAACATATTAGAAAATTGCTTTCAAGCATGCCATTTTTCAAACTTGAAAAATTTCTAACTTTCGCTTTTTAAACTGTAAAATTTCAAAAACATAAGCAGATCTAGACGGGAGCGTCTTTATATTACAAGCAACTAAAACAACCGTTTTACGTCACACATTTTAGAGGCCCCCAAAATTGAAAAAAAAAACTTTTATTTATATTTTAAGTTGAAAATATATGTAATAATCCATAATTTTTGTGCTTTTAGAGGGAAATGAGAAGAGATAATAACAAATTAAATGTTAACTTATAAGATTCTTGTAATATATTTAGATGAAAGAAAATTGATAATAAAAAGTATGTGTTTGTGGGAAAAATAATATGATTCCAGAAGTCTTCACGCTTATAATAAATGTTTTATGATTTTTCAATATAATAAAAAAGCAATAGTTCTTTTTCTTTCACAAAGGAGTCTCATTTTATATTTCGCTATAAGCCCTAAAATATATTAAGCCGCCCTGATCTAGATACCAATTATTGGATTTATGCATGTTTTTTTTTATAAATTCTTTAGACAACTAAGGCATGAGTATACATATATAACTTAATTTTTTTACGACAACCCATCATGTATCCATATGTAAGTAAAAACAAAAATTCTAAAACATTCATAGGATGTTAAAATCATAAGCTTTGAAACTAAATGACAAAATCGTTAATGTATAGATGAATGGAAGGAACCAAGTATATATACCCTCCAAAGTGAATCTGAAAAAACCAAAACGCAAATCGCTGCTAGTATCTAGACTGTTAATTTCTAATTAGCTAGTATCTGGACCATTAATACACTTATCTCGAGTTATTTACACCTTTAAGCCTTACATGATTATCATATATTTCCAGTCAATACTGCAACCAAAATAAAACCATTTATTCTAACACCATCTAATGGAATCATATGCATCTTTATCTTACATATTATTTCATTAAATTTTAAATTTAAAATTAAAATGTTACATATTTTATGCATTATTACAGTCAATTCACACCTTCTAGAGCGTCCAGTTAAATGTGCAATGATAAGTCCATGCGTAGTTAGCTTAGGTAGCAAATAAGTGAACTAGTTAATCAATGTTAATGTGATCATCCTTATCTTTTTAAAATAAAGTTAAAACTTAGCATTTATTTTCAAAAAAGAATTACCAAAAACACTAAGTGGAAGCCTTTAAAAGGAATATGGCTTGAGCCCACACATAAAGTCATCGGAGATGGAACCTTCTCGATCTTGATGTTCGGTATTTCACTAAGTTTTAAGATCAAGTAGATGTACAAATACTAACATAACTACAGTTGATCAGCAACGTTTGTAGTACCATCCCTAGGCTAACATTACTATAAACTATATTGTTGTAGAGATTAAACTATCTTTCTAAAGTGAAATTGAAAAACATATTGTGTTGCCTTGTTTTAGTTACGCAAACACTCTTGATAGCATCCGCATATCTGAATGCGAAAAACACACCATTTCCTATGACCCATCTCACATTAATGGTCCGACATAGAATGAACTGAATGAATGACACAAATATTATGTGTGAGGCGTTTCAATTTGCAGTATAAAAGAAGCTGATTTAATGATATATTTGCAACCACACAAATATTGTTGAAGTCTTTACATAAGTGTTTTCACTACGTGAAGGTTTAGTGTGTAATATTACACATTAATTAATGCATAACATCCTTCTAATTTTGAAATTAGCCTAGGTCTTGTCTTATTTGTCCTTTCATTAATTGAATCTATTTTAAATAGAGTGAAAGAAATATAACTTAAAATCTCAAATTGGTAACCAATAATGATTAGCCAAAGTGTTTAAGATGAGCAACACAAGACAATTAAAAATATAGAGGTTATAAGTTTGAGTTTCACTCTAAATGAAAATGCTTAGTGTTGAGCCAGTAAGTTTTGAGTTTTCTCAAGCTAGTGTTATACCCCGTTTAACATGAAGGAATTGTTGTGGAAGTGTAGTCAAGGTTCTAGAAGATTGTAAATCGTGATTCTAGCCCGATTGTTAAGGTAAACATGTTCTCAAAACTTTATTTGCATGCTATGTCTATGTACACAAACATTTATAAAATTATTTCAAGCATGTTTATGAAAAGTCTATTTATAAATATTTATGTTATTATAAAACCATCATGTGACTATATTAAATTTATTAAGCAAGAGTTTAAGCGACCATGACACAGTATACGTATATCGATCGAGGATACACGCATTGAGTGATAAGTGTATGTTATGCCACAATGTTACTAAATTCTTCTCAACATATATGAACTAGATGAATTCTATGCATACTAGCTATATGTTATGGGTCTTGTCAATAAATATGACAGCTATAAAACAAGTTGTCTTAATAATTTTTTATATTGAGCATGTTGTTCTAATATTATCAAAAATGTCTGGTGACATGTGTAGTTTTTTGCTGATGTTTTATTTTCAAACCATTTTCGGGAAAATGAACTACATATGTTGCTTCAAATAAGGTTTATGTTATAAATAAACCTAGTATCGTAGGAACACCTACGGAAACATTACAGCTCAAAGTCTAATATTTTGTTTTGTTTGAAAGCAATGTAAAAATATTAAGATTTCACATATTCTTATTTTAAAATATATGAATATTTGAAACTCAACCCCTAGTGTTGAAACACCTCACATGTGAGGATTTGATTATTTGACTATGACGATCAATTTGATAGAATTGATCATGAAGTATTTTGAAAGCTAATGATAATTCATAAAGTATTCTAAAAAGACTTCCGCTGATTTTGATAAACTCCAGTAAACTTTAAAATAAATATTTGGGACCCAATATATGATACTAACCAATTTGGTTCACACACCAGGCATATCCTAAATACAGGGTGTGACATCTGTTGGTATCAAAGTCATAGATTTTACTGAATTAGGTATTGATAAGATTAAGAATGCCTTAAAGAAAAATGTCTATAGAAAATATGTGGATCCATAAAAAATTTCTTTTTAGATTTAAGATTATGATTATATTAAATGTTATAGGATGTATAAATACAACTACAATAACAAGTATGGTCATTACTTTGCCACTTTTGATGTCTCTTTATATGGATCTGAGAAATTTTTGATTAAAATCTCTAGCGATGATAACAACACATGTCATCCAATTGAAGAAGACCAGGAAATTCAAAGGCATGAAATAAGAATACCAGATCTAAGATCTCCAATACAACACAGTTTACCTTACCAATACCCTACAAGAATCAGAGTTGCCACTACTCAAGAATTATTCAAAATGCCTAAAGAGGAAGATTTAAGAAAGATTGATGAAGAAATCAATAAGGAGGAAAAGGAGGAAGAAATTTCAGAAGAAGAAACTGAGAATCAGAAAGAAAATTCACTCATACTATATTAGTTCAACATCAAACAAGGAAGTTATTTCACTAATAGGAATGAAGCCTGGGCAAAGAATAGTGTGTATCAGGATATTATGATGGGAAGAAAAGAGATTCCACCCTACTATGGTTATATTGCTAATCATTATGTGTGTTTGTGAGACTAATGAAATCAAGAAAAAGTACATCAAGGTTGTGGAAAGAAACCAGGAGTTAGGCAACAAGGTTCGGACACCATGTGACCAAGTGAAAAACTTGGGACGCCAAGGGTGAGGTTCTGAAGACTGACGTAGTTGTTAGTGAGTTAAGTTAGTTTGTGGAGATGGTTTGTGGTGTTAAGTTGCTAGTAGAATTGGTTAGAGATGGTTGTTTGAATTAGGGTTGTGATAGTTGTTTAAGATGATTGTCGGTTGGAGTGTAATTGTTGTTGGTAAAGGTAGTTAGCACGTTAAGTCGGTGATGGTCAGGTTGTGATAGTCTGATGGAGTAATGGAGATGGTTTGTTGTAATAGTTGTTAGTATTGGGCATGTTAATGGTTGCAATTGTTTGAATAGCAAATCTAATCGTTGTATGGAAACTTTATGATATAAATAATATTTATGTTAAAAATTTTGTAATTTAGAATTATGCTTCTTTTAGTTTTTGAAAATGTAGAATATCAAAGAAAATTAGTAATATCAAACCCTCCATGAATACAAGGAGACGTGGTAAAAAGAACAATGAGAAAGTTATTACTGAGCTTGTTATTCGTAAAGAACTAGTTCTCCAAAAAAAGAATGTTAAAAAAATGATTGAAGAAGGATTTTCAGAAGCAATACCAAAATTTTAGGTGCCTTGGACAACATAGAGAATTAAAAAAAAATATTCTAAAAAAACCGCCAAATGATAAGGATCGGCAAAGTTCAAATGATCAGTCTGATCTAGAAATTAGAAGCCTTAGAAACAAGAAGGGAAAAAGGTAACAGGAAGGCTGTAGCTATAAAACTTTCCAAGCTTGTAAATCGCCTGAGTTTTTAGGCGAGGATGGTATGGTAGCAGCAATCTGATGGTTAGAAAATATGGAGTTTGTTCGAGCCATCAGTAAGTGTGCTAAAGATAATAAAACTCTTTATGTTACAAATTCATTCAAGGATGAGACCGTTGAATGGTGAAATGCAGTGGTTAAGACAAAAAGAAGAAATACCTCACATTCTTTGTTATGAAAATTGTAACACCTGGGCCCTCACACCACCAATATTATACGTTTTGCCCATGAGGAGCTCACGGATTTGCTTTTGGTTGCCCAGGTGAAAACTTCCCAGTGAGGTCACCCATCCCTGGATTGCTACCACCTGAGCACGTTTAACTATGGAGTTCTCCTCTCATCCACTGACAATACGCCCAAAACGCGTTGATTGTTGGGTTCAACAATTGATAAACTAAAGCTTTCCAAACCATAATCAAAGCCAACTGAATATCTCATTGTACAAGTTCAGAGACCAAGTTGATAAACAGAACAAAACAAACACCAGACAAAGTCAACATCAAGACTACAAGAAAAGTCAAAATTAGGTCATGATGTAATAACACTATAAATAAAACCACTAGTGCTACTTTGTAAAGGGTGGTTTTTGCAAAGTGTGCGAGTGGCTTGTAGTTCTTAAGTGTGTGTTTTTCATGGTGTAAATCACCACCCAAGGAGAATTTCTCTTCTTTGGGTGGGTTTGATGTTCATCCATCTTTGTATATGTTTCTTCATTGTAATTTGTTATTCAATATCAATGAAATCATAACATTATACATTATCACACACGTCTTTGTTCTTCGATTCACACACCTCCACCCATCTTTAATTTTGAATTCTCAGATCTGAAAATGATGAATCCTAAGATCCAAGCTCAACGTTTCTGAAATTTTTGATTCAGCAAAATGGTATCAGAGCTGTTGGTTGTTGGGTTCATGTATGTTTCAGATCTGTTTTCATTTTTAAAAGATGTTTACAACAAACAATAACATCAAAAAATTGAAGAACAAGCATCTGTTCATCAAAACTCATCTGTTCATCAACAAAACATAAACAAAATCAGCAAATCTGTTCTTGTTTGCTTCGAATTGAAGTTGATAAATCATTCCTCACATTATCACTTCAATTTCAGAGTAATTGTAACAGATCCAAAGCAAAATCAACGAAGAACATGTATTTGAGCAGAACATTCAAAATCGAACAGCTTGCTTCAAAGATGATCAAAATCTCGAACAAATGTGATCAATTGAAGCTGCTTACATCAAGATACAAGCCTTCGAAAAGGATTCAAAAACTATTCGCACATTCAATTGAATGTGTGGAAATGATTCGAATAAATCTGAAACTCAGATCACAGATTTACAAAAACAACAGTTGCTGGACTTCATCCGCATTTCGTTGGTATACTTGGCGGAAATTTGATCAAGGTAAAGAACAAATGCGGATTACAGACAAACCATCTGCATTTTTTCAAAGATATGGATTTGTATCAAAGAAATGCGGCTGTTGAACAAGAAAAGTGGCAGTTCAAGGATCCAATGCGGATGATCACAGAACTAATGCGGAATATGAAACAAAACAAATGCGGCTGATTTGTTTAGTTCAATGCGAATGATTTCATGTGTTTGACAAAACAAATGCGGCTGACATGTGCCCAAATGCGGCTGGAACACAAGCCATCCGCATTTCTTCAAAGAAATACGGATGTGAGCTCAAGAAATGCTGAAGTTACACAACCAATACGGATGTGTAACTAAACAAATGCGGATGTTGGTTAACAAATGCTGATGTTGAACAAGTAATGCGGATGTTGGAACAACAAATGCAGATGTCTTGTGCAAATGTGGCTGAGTTCCAGTGGTCCACAAATGCGGATGTTACATCAATGCGGATGATGAGTTATCTCACAAATGCTGATGTTGATTAAACTAATGCGGAAAATGGGCATAACCTGGGCTACGAGCCTCCGTTTTCGACGTGCTACCAGTCAAAACGACCGTGAAAACGAGGGCTACGTCATGGTAACTACCGTAGGTGGGTTATCCTGTTATTTTTCCAAATAAGGCCTCTAAATGGGTTTTTGGCCACTTTTATGTTTTTGAGCTTTGATTTCATTCCGTGCACTGCATCACAAATGCTTATGTTTTGAGTAACTAATGTAAATGTTAGCTTACTTCAAACAAATGCACATCCAACAACATCAACATCAACAACATCATCAACAACATCAACAACAACAACATCAACAACAATAACATCAACAACATCAACAACATCAACATCAAGAACAACATCAACAACAACAAAATCAACAACATCAATAACATCAACAACATCAACATCAATAACAACATCAACAACAACAACATCAACATCAATAACAAAATCAACTTGATCACATAATCACTGATCCAATCAAGGATTTGTACAACTATTAGAAACTCTTTCTGAAGTACTTGTAACCATCCATTATCAAGTTAATTCAGAGACTCAAAGAGTTGAAGTGTCTTCAAGACTGACTTATGTTCCTGATGCTGTTTATTGAAGTTCAAAGCCTCATCATATGCCTAATACATTCTAATCCTTTGAGTGTGATATGAACAAACAGTAATCCAAAAGTGATACACCTCATATCCAATACGTTAAGTATTCTCAAAGAGATTCTATCCTTTATCAGAAATACATTAGAAGAAGCTTAATCTGAGGGGGAGAACTACAGTGAACTGTGTCAGAACATCAGTTGATCAAGAAGACATGTGACAGAGAAGATCTTCAAGTCAAAGTTTGGCAAGCATCAGTTTAGGAGGAGTATTGTTGGGTTCAACAATTGATAAACTAAAGCTTTCCAAACCACAATCAAAGCCAACTGAAGATCTCATTGTACAAGTTCAGAGACCAAGTTGATAAATAGAACAAAACAAACACAAGACAAAGTCAACATCAAGATCACAAGAAAAGTCAAAATTAGGTCATGATGTAATAACACTATAAATAGAACCACTAGTGCTACTTTGTAAAGGGTGGTTTTTGCAAAGTATGTGAGTGGCTTGTAGTTCTTAAGTGTGTGTTTTTTATGGTGTAAATCACCACCCAAGGAGAGTTTCTCTCCTTTAGGTGGGTTTGATGTTCATCCATCTTTATATATGTTTCTTCATTGTAATTTGTTATTCAATATCAATGAAATCATAACATTATACATTATCATACACGTCCTTGTTCTTCGATTCACACTCCTCCATCCATCTTTAATTTTGAATTCTCGGATCTGAAAATGATGAATCCTAAGATCCAAGCTCAACGTTTCTGAAATTTTTGATTCAGCATTGATGATATTAGAGACCAGACATTCCTTATAAACCAATAATCTCTCCTGTCCACAGCCAATATAGGATTTATGTAGGGTGTCACAACCCCCCCCCCCTTGGACTCATCGTCCTCGATGAGCCCAAGAAGTCACCATCCTTGGTGAGGTATGTCCCACATCCCGAACGGCACAGTAGTGGCTTTGATACCATTCTGTAACACCCAGCCTCTCACACCACCAATATTATCCGTTTTGCCCATGAGGACCTCACAGATTTGCTTTTGGTTGCCCAGGTGAAAACTTCCCAGGGAGGTCACCCATCCCTGGATTGCTGCCACCTGAGCATGCTTAACTGTGGAGTTCTCCTCTCATCCACAGCCAATACGCCCAAAACACGTTGATAATATTAGAGACCAGACATTCTTTATGAACCAGGAATCTCTTATGTCTACAGCCGATATGAGATTTATATGAGATTTATGTAGGGTGTTATAAAAATAATTTTCATTTCACATATATTATGATCAAGAAATTTTGGATATTAAATGGACAAGAATAGATTGAGGAAAATTTAATGAATCTTCAAATGATAGGTATAAACATTGAGGATACAACACCAAAATCTTGGAATATTTCCAATTTGTGCCATATCTAGTCCTTGCTAAATTACAATATCTAAATCGTTATATTTGGGGGTTGGTGAGTGAGATTTGAGATATTATGAAGGTAGTAATTTAGGATGGCAAAAAAAATCCAAGCCTGGTGGGTATACGTGAAACCCGAAACATATGGGATGGGTATACCCAAAGCCTGATGGTATTGGGCCTGGTATGAGATAATTTTTTAAAAAAAATTACGGGTATGGGATTAAATACCCAGCCCGATTATCTGAAACCACATACTAGTTTACCCAAGCATATACCCGAAGCTCTCTTAGTTTGGATATGAAAGCAAATTGAACTAACTTTTTTGGATATTAAATATATATTATAAATATAAAACTTTATGATATGAAAATACTTGTTGCTAACTAGTCGTGACTGTTTGGATATGAAATTTTAAAACACTTATACATTGTAGTTGTTTTGGAATCTCAATGAGAAAGTTTAAACAACTTGTTGTAGCTATTTTTAATGTTAAATTCACCAAATGAAGATGTTATTGTAATTTTTATTACACAAAATTTTATAGAGATGATCATATTTAATATTTAAAATGGGATACTTAAATATAAAAATAAAATTGTATAAATGAATCCAACAACCCAACAAGGATTGGTTGATACTCGTGATATGCTCGTAACCCGATGCTTACTGGTATACTTGATACCCGCAAGTATGCCCGATACTTGACGGGTAATTACCCGACCAATACCTAACAGGTAATGGGCCGAGTATGAGACAAGATTTCAAAACCGAGCATGGGCTTGGGATTACGTGAACCCGGCCCATTGCTATCCCTAGTTGCAATGCCAAGCACAACTAAATAAGCTATGGAATTGGTTGGTTTAATGACTAACAAAAATGGTGAGAACACTGGATGATAACAAAAGGAAGGAAGTATTCCAGAATGGAGAACAAGTAGTGAAAAACTTCGGGAAAGGTCTCAAGAAAAGAAATTTTCAACCTACCATACTAGAATTTTGAGAAGCTTGCAGTTTCTAATTTCTGCAAAGTTCCTGGCCACATGATCGATAATTGTTTCCGAAGGCGACAAGTGATCTTTTTAAGTGTGAAGAAGTTGGAAATTTTAAGACAAAATGTTTAAAGTTGAAACAAGCTGATAGTAGTGGTGTGAAACCAGAGAAAGAAAAAAAAATACATGAGCATTTGTTTTGAATACTCGTGAGGTAGATGGAGTATGTGGTGACCGATACATTTCCAATTAATAATATCTATTCAAGAATATTATATGATTTCGGTGCAAATTGTAGTTTCATATATCACAAGTTAAGTAATTTATAGCATGTGCTGATGTAGTTTCATATATTACAAGAATATTATACATGTGCAATTGCTACCTGTGCAATTACCAATGCCATTAGTAAGATTTAACTTTGTCAAATGTATGGATTGGTTAGCCTCTAACTAAGCTCATATCCTTTATTATAAACAAACGACGGAACTTCGTATGTCAACATGTGCAAAGATTTCTATCAGTAGTGATAAAGGGAATATGCACATTGGGATTATATTTGCATTGAAAGCCACGAAGTGTCTAAAAAACTTGTATAGTATATCAGGTTTCAGTATCCAATGCTAACAAGGGAAAGAAAATTGAAGATGTACCAATTGTAGCATAATTTGTGGATATATTTCATGACAAGCTGCCAGGAATGTCGTTAAATCTTGAAGTCGAGTTTAGAATCAATCGTGTACCGAGAATAGCACAAATTGCCAAAGTCCCGTACAGATTAGCTTCAACTGAAATGAAATAGTTGAAAATTCAACTGGATGAATTGCTGGAGAAAAGGGTTTATAAGACTGAGTTCGTCACCATGGGGAGCTCCAATTTATTTGTCAAAAAGAAAGACGGATGAATGCAGAGGTGTATTAATTACCGAGAGCTAAATAAAGTAACAATCAAGAATCATTATCCACTTCCAAGAATAGATGATCTGTTTTATCAATAACAAGGATTGTGTTTCTTCTTTAAGATTAATCTTCAATTGAGTTATCATCAAGTGAAAATATACGAAGAAGATGCTTTGAAGATAGTTTTTTGGACCAGCTATGGACATTTTGAGTTTACAGTAATACCATTTTGACTCATAAATGCTTCAGTTGTATTCATGGATATGATGAACAAAGTCTATAAGCCTAATTTAGACAAAAGTTGTTATTGTATTCATAGATGATATACTTGTTTATTCTAAAAACAAAGAAGATTATGGAAACATTCGATGATGATCCTTAAATTATTTACACAAGAGAAATTGTATGCTAATTTTTTTAGTTGTGAATTTTGGTAAACCGATAATACAATTTCTAGGTCATGTTATTAGTGCAAATGGAATTCAAGTAGATCCAACAAAAATTAAGGCTATAGCAAAATGGGAAAATCCTAAGACACCAACAAAAGTACGTAGTTTTCTAGGACTAGCGGGGTACTACCAACGATTTATTTAGATTTTTTTCCCAATTTGCAGTCCCTTTAACTTCATGGACACGAAAGTCTATAAAAAGTTTAAATGGGACCAAAACAAATTGAAGCTTTTAAAATTCTGAAACGGAAATTGACACGCGCATCAACCCTAGCATTATCCAATGGGGTAGAATACCTTGTGTTTTGTTGCGATGCATCACATATTGGTTTGGGTTTTCTGCTAATGCATAGAGACAAAGTTATTGCTTATACATCTCATCAACTTAAAACATATGAAAAGAATTATACCACTCATGATTTAGAGTTACGTGTCATAATTTTTGCCTGAAAGTTATGGAGACTTTATATTTATGGAGTCAAATTCATTGCTTACACTGACCATAAAATTTTGAAATACATCTTTGGTAAGAAAGAGTTAAACATAAGATAAAGGCCACGGACAAAAACCCTCAGTGATTATGATTGTGAAATACGTTATCATGAGGAAAACGCCAATTTAGTGAGAAATGACTTGAGCAAAAAGGAAGAAGAAAAGGTTAAATGAGTTTATGCGTTATGATGCAAACTTCAGATTGATCTTACTCATCTATTAAAGAATGCTAAGGAAAAGCACAAAATAATAAAAACCTTCTGAAGAAAGGTATGAAAGGCATGATTGATGAATTGATCAAAGGTGAGAATGGAATCCTCAAAATGAACAAAAGAATTTAGGTATAGGTACATGGTGACCTAAGAGAAAAAATCCTCGAAGAAGCTCATAAATCTAAATACGCAATGCATTTAGGAAGTGATAAAAGGTACAAGAATCTAAAGGATAACTATTAATGGATGGGTATGAAGAAAGATATAGCTATATATGTTGAAAAAGGTCTTATTGTTCTCAAGTTAAGGCAGAGCATCAGAAACTATCCGGTTTATTGCAACAATTTCAACTACCTGTCGGGAAATGAGAAATGATAACCATAGATTTTATTATGAAACTTCCCAAGACAAGTAAGGGAAATGATATAATTTGGGATATCATTGATAGATTAACTAAGTCTGCACATTTTCTACTAATAAAAGAAAACTTTAGTATAGAT
The DNA here is from genome assembly GCA_025506505.1 of Flaveria sonorensis. Classification (NCBI taxonomy): domain Eukaryota; kingdom Viridiplantae; phylum Streptophyta; class Magnoliopsida; order Asterales; family Asteraceae; genus Flaveria; species Flaveria sonorensis. The sequence goes on from CM046435.1 coordinate 50,750,100, forward strand.
AGATTGCCTTGATTGTATGTAAATAAAATTGTATCATTGCATGGTGTGCCCTTATCTAACGTCTCAGAAAAAGACAGTCGTTTTATGTCTCGATTTGGGCAAAGTTTCCAAAAAGCTATAGGTACGCGATCTTAGTACGGCTTATCAATCACAAATAGACAGACAAAATGAAAGCATTATTCAAACCTTTGAAGATACACTAAGAGCCTGAATGGTAGACTTAGGAGGAAGTTGGGATGATCACTTACTACTTATGGAATTTTTATATAATAATAGTTATCACACAAGTAAACAGGAAGCTTTTTTTGAAACGTTGTATTGTAGAAAATGTAAAATGTTAGTCTGAAGTAAGGGGAATCAATTATCAAAACCTAAGATAATACAACGTTTACAGGGTAAATGATTATTAAATTTAATGGAAAGATGAGGGAACTGAATATTTGTGTGTAGCTAATTGTGTGTCTTCTCTAAACTTAGGATATTGTTGATACATAGTACACATCTACTCCAAAATCTATTTCTTATGGACCTCTAGGTATGATTTGTTTTTAAAGCAAAAAGCCTAAGAAAACCATCAAACTTTGCATTCAAATCTAATTTTCATATATTGGCATATGACATACCAACCAAAGACATGGGACATGAACCACTACCAAAACAAAATAAAGTAAAAAAAGAAGAAGTTGATTGTTCTATAATGTGAGGAATCAAATGGAAGGTATGATTCCTATTAATCAATTCTCCTATGAGAAACACTCAAGCATACTAAATTTTTTTTCACTATCCTATTATCAGGAAATGGAATTTCAACCACTACAGTTATTATACTTGTGGGTTATATTTAAATGACAGTCTCATATGTTGTTGGAGTTAGTTATACACGTCAGTTAAACCATCTCTCCTTTTGTCATTATGACTGTATTTTTAGTTTTGTTGTTATGATATACTTTCTAAAAGTAGGTATATCCTTGTAGTGGTGATGTTGCATGCCTCTTTCTGGAATCTTACTCCTATTAAGCAACCTACAAAAAGAGAAATAGAAATTGATATATTTGCAAGGATCTAGATGCTTCTGTGACATATACTTAGAGGTGAACTGTTGTTTCATCCACGCACAGTTAAATAAAGAATGTCTCATTGTTCTTCTCAAGTAATCAAATTTGATTAATATACTTGCATCGCCTAGATCAATGGGTGTTTTTAAAACTACTTTGATGGTTCGAGGTAGCTATGATGATGTTGTTGTATAAATAGTATAAGTTTTAGAATTCTTAGTTTATTAGTCTCACTTGTATGTCAGCATGTAAAAAAATCAACAAACCAAGGCTAATAATATATGTTGTCATATATGATTCCTCCTAAATATTCACTTGGTTTTAAAAGTAACTTTAATTGAGCAATGTTCGCTACGATGATGAAGGGTTCGGTAGGACCATGCGTCTTACTTTGATGAAACCGTTCAATAAGAAAAGGACAATGATAAGGAAAAAAATATGTTGTGATTCGTTTTCATGACCATATTCTTATAAAAGTACTATGTAATGAGCCATTTTGTGCAGCTTTTCAAGGTCTATTATGGAAATTCTTAATTTACATCTATATTGAGGGATATATAGCTATTTAGTTTCATAAAAATATGTTTTTAATAATTTTAAAACTAATAATAGGTGTAATCATAGCAAGACTACTTTAATATCTTCATATTATTAACAACTGTTAATTCAAAAGCTAAATGTATAGATTTGGTTGCAAGATATGATTTGAATAACTACATTGAAACAGAGATTCTAGGACTGAATGGTTTTGGCATGAATCCATTGTCTCGAGGGATATAAGATGGTAAGAGGTTATCAAGAGTCAAAATTTAATAATTCTTGGGAGATTGTAAGCGGGTCCATTCTAAGAGGAATCGAAAGGCTAAGAATACCGAGTAGCTTCACTTTAAACATATGCATCAAAGTAAAACATTTTAGCATATATCCATCCACTCAACGTAAACTTAGAAAGCAACAAATGCACATGATTATGGCCCTCAAAATGTAAATTTGGGATATTTGTTTGTTTAATACCCACAAAGTTAGTAAATTTGGTTGATTCTGGTGTCTTATTTGTTTCAAAATACTGTGATGTGGAGGAAATTGAGATGGAGATAAATCTAGAAATAGGATACCATACAAATGTAAAGCATGTTACACTATCTCAAACTCTTTACTATGGAAAAACATTTTCTATGGCTGATGGTCTTCTCATTGACGGGTGTCCTAATCAACCTCCGTTATTGTTTAAGAATTTTATCCGTTTATGTATTAATGTTTCATCGGCATTATGTATGTTCTCAACCAATTCTTATATGTTGTGACTCAAATGAATATACATGTCTACGATGCCAAATGTGGCATTGAATACTTTAGTTTTAGGTTTCATGTCCGCACATACATTGGTATATATATACGGATAACTATATTTTTTACAATTGTCTTTAATGTATGTTAGAAATATTTAGTTATAGATGGTTGTCAAATGGTTATTTATTCTTTAGATCAATCCCTAAATATAATCATACATACGGAATACCCGCCGCAACGCGCGGGCACATTCGCTAGTATTTTACAAATTAGAAAACGATCAAAGGAGGCTAGGGATAGACAAAATAGTTATACGGACCGAAAAAGAAAGTCATTTGATTTTGAAGTTGGTGATAGAGTATTATTAAAAGTATCGACATGGTACGGCACAATTTGATTGGAAAGAAAAGAAAATTAAGTCCCCATTTTGTTGGATCATTTGAAATCATAAGGCGAAATGAACCTGTACCTTACCAGCTATACCTACCGGAAGAAATGAATGGAATACATAATGTATTTCATGTGTCCAATTTGATAAGTGTTTGGATGATAAAAACTATATAATTATAACATCATCTAGCTCTTAAATCCGTTTCAATTAGTCCAACCAGTCACCCGGTAAGATGACCAGTTCGATGGCCGATCTGATTCTGAAAACATTGGTTTTCCTTATCTCATGTAAGAGCAAGATAAAACTAAAAATGAGTTTATTAGTGATAATGCTCATTTAGTGTCATTTCAAGGGAGATGTGTGGTAAGAATTATCTATCTTAATGATGTTATAAATCTAGAATATAGGTTAATTACACTTACACATACCTACATAGTAATAGAATTTGTCTTCCATTTGCTAAATTAACTAAAAACAAAAGATCAAGAAAACATTGAAAAATCACAAGTGATGTCACAGCTAGACTGTGGATCAACCGCCAAAAGTTTGATCAGTGCACAACAACAAGATCATGGTCGACACCATGATTGTACCATGCAACCATCGTATACAACAACTTGAAGATCAAGAAACGTGCAAGTGATTGTTAGTTCAATCCATGATCGAAATCAAGGTCTGACAGTGAAACGACCGTATCTCCCTAGATGAAATTTTATCAAATCTCAACTACAACAAACCAACTTCGTCAACATACTCGTTTGATGCTTTATAAAATCTCTAAAGTTTTTATGAGTAACTTTATAAAATGAATCCAAAGAAGATCTTATGGGATCTTCTCAAGGACTATTTTCAAACCAAAATTCATGTAAAAAGCAATTTGTTTATTTGACAAATAAGGTATCGGTCATTTAAAGAGATCGTACAGAAGCAGAATTATATGTACGAAAAGATGCGTAGCATATTAGCATTGGTCTCTATCCATTTTATTCTGCACAAACTTTCACCAATTTCATATGACTTACTTGGTGTTTAAGCTTGTTAGAATACTTTTAACATTAATTTTGGACTCGTCATAATAGATTTATTGTTGAGAAAAAGAAGCGAGCCATAGGTTAAATGTCGATGCTTGATAGATTCAACCGTCCCGATAACTGCTAATATAAACAAAACCAGTATGTTAGAGAAACTTTTGATAACACAATAGTCTACGGGGGTGTTTGTTTTTTCAAAGAAGCACTTTCTGACTTCTTTTGTCGCGCCGCGCAAACCACGGGCAGACATTGAGGTCTGCAGATTGTTTGTTTTTTTTGAAAAACTTTTCATTAAAAAAGATTTTCCAATGTCTGCGTGAAGAAGACATAACCTATTCACTTCTAACATCTTCTACCCCACTGCCGGCCACCGTCGCAGTCCTCCCGTCGCTGCCCTCCAGTCGCAGCCATCCACCTTCACGCTGCCACCCGTCGCCGCCTCCACTTTCACCGCCGCTGCCCACTACAGCCTCCAACACCCCCGAAGTGAACTCAGATCGAGAGTGTGTGCAACTGTGTGTTTTAGAGAGCATCAAATGAGGCATTGGATGATCGAATTGATGATTGTTAGTGCTTAATTGTTGTTACCTATAGTTGCTTAGCATTAAATTTAAGAGATAAAATGCTTTTAAGTTTTATAATGATTTTAAGGAGGATGGTTCGTTTGAAATGATCGCTTAATAGTATTGATATGATCTAATTAAGCAAGTGTAGATTAGGATTAGTATCAACATACTTAATAGTTAATAGTTTTAATTACAAACTATTTTTGCAGTCTGCAAATGTTAAAAAACAAACAGTTTTTTTTTTGCAGACTGCAGACATTTGGTCCACCTCTTCTCCTGTAAATGTCTGCAGATGTGGTCCGCAGACTGCAGACATTTTGCTGCAGAAAAAACAAACAGCACCTATCTTGTTTATCATCATCTCGTGCGGCAATAATAAAGTTTTACATCTTTAGGTGTGTAAACGAGTCGAGACACGCGTGAACTACTTGAAATTGGCTCACTACAACTTCAAATAAGGTCGAGCTTAAACAAAATATAGCTTATATTTGAGCTCATTAATAAACTAGCTCGATCCAAGATTTCACATATTAAGCTTTACAAGGCTAACGAATATCAACAAGTCTACTATTTACATGATTTTTATTCAATGTGTTAAATATATATTTACAAAATAACTACGTTATATACAAATTATGGTAAAACAACTAAACAATACATTACGTCACATATAATAAATGTATATAAATAAAATTATTAATAAATACAAACGAGTTTAGCCCAAGCAAGCTTGAGCTTAAAATATTTACTCATCACAATAGATTTATTGTTGTTTTATTTTTAAATAAACAATAAATTTATTGTTGAGAGAAGGAAACGAGTCAGTTGGTTAAATGTCGAGTTTTTTTTTCCAAAAATGTGCATGTAGATTGCATATTTACCAAAATAATATAATTTAAAATATATTTACTAAAATAGTTTTTTTTTTTACATTTTTGTTTCTCTCTCCTATTCTTATCGGATATTTTATAATAGATTTTCTTTAAAAAAAATTAATGATTTCTTTAAACTTTTAAACATGATCTTCAAATATAACTTTTATATATTTTTCAAGAAATAGTTTTTATGTCTTTCAAAATGTTATATAAAAACATTTTTTGAATGTTTAATATGCTATTAAAATACAGATTTTTTTTATTTCTTTAACTTTCTTTGACCATAGAGAAATTTTTTTGTTTTCTGTAAGCTTTCAAATGTGGATATTTTAATTCTTTTATCTTGTTTTAGAATGTTTAATTGTGCTATTAGTAGATATTCCACTACTAAAAAACTACTCTGTTTGCTACGTAAATTTACGACGCCAAATTTTGTGTCGCAATTTCCGACACAATTGCGACAAATATCCTACAAAAACTGATATTGCATCGTATATTGTGTTCAAAATGATTAAATTAAGGTAATTAGTATAATGCGTGGGAAATGTGTAGCAGCTTTCTAAGCCTTTTTTGTCGCATATATATCGTATATTACGTTGCAAGTGCGTCGTAAACTGTTTGCCATGAGTATTTTTCCGGCAAACTGTTTTTGTCGTAAATGCGTAGCAAATTCTGTTTTCTTACGCATTTGCGATGGAAAAACGCGTAGCAAATTCATTTTTTTCTTTTTTCTAGTAGTGTTCCTAAAAAGTGCATTTCTCTTATAAAAAGTTTTACTTACATTTATCACGATATAGAAAACATAATTTTACGTTCTTAATATGTATATATATAAAGAGAGAATTAACTTTTATAATTCATATATATTTTATAGTAAATGTGTGAATTTTTTATTTACCGAGCAAATGAAACTCTCATATTTAATTTTAATGAAAAGTTTAATAAAACTTAGTTTTATATGAACTTGAGCCTCTAGGAGAAAGTTTAAAGAGGATCACCACTCCAATTACATTTCTCTCTTTTCCTTATCATGCAAATTATTCTTGAGGGGTCATCACCAAAAACTTTATGGGGTCAACAATATTTTTTGTGTAAATACTGCATTAAAGAATAAACTTTATATGGTCACTAGATCCCATATCCATAAACTTAGTTCCGCCTCTGGGGCTGGGGAAGGCTCGACGCTCGCGTTGTGATGTATACAGTTTTATCATATACTTTTTTAAAGAAATTGTTTTTCACGACTTGAACTTGTTGCCTTAAGATCACAAAGCAAAAACATTTCCAATTACTTGAAATTCTATCTCCTTCCCAAGCAGTAGATTTGAAACTTCTTTTTTAACCATCACGTTTAAAACCTCAATTTTAACACTCATTATTGGTAGCCACTTATTTATAAACCTGCATGACACAATGTTGATTTTATTTTGAATAATTTCATTCCACCTAAATTGATTCATGAATACACCCTCCACATCATGCCATCAATCACAATATGTTAAATAATTCTAAGCATGCAACCTATCATGTGTCATGGCCATACATGTCATATCATCCAACAACATGTTCGTAGTCGTGCATCATGTAGATATTTTATGAAGGCCATAGCATGCATCATATTCATGATAAGATGACAATATCATAGGATAAAAACATATGGCGTCACTCAAAAGGTTTATAAGCTAACTTCATATCGTATTCTTGTTTATTTGACTAATAAACTTTAACCCCATTTATTACACATATCGAATAAGAAAAACAATAAATATATATTATTGAAGAGTAAGACACTATAAAATACTATTTTGATATAAGATATGATTGAAATTACATATAAGTAAATACTTTTGATCAGTTGATATAACATTTTTATTATTTTTAAAACTTTCATTTTAAAAATTATTGTTTTAAAAAATTATTTTTTATCAATTTCTCATTGTTTAACCTCTAGGTTTTAATTAACTTTTTAAAATTTGTATTTTGTAAAAAATGGTTAGATATAAATTTCTTTTTTTAAAATGATTGATTTTAAAATATTTCATAATTTAAAAAGGTTATTTTGTTTGATAAAAAATTCATAGTTTTAAAAAAAAAATATTTTTCTTATTTTTAATCAAAATACATAGTTTTTATTTAATGACAAAATGATTTTAGAAATTATTAATTTAAGGACTTAGATTTATAATATAAGAGAGAGAAAGAAAAAAATTAAAAATTAGTTATTTGATTTTTTTAAAAAAAATAAATAATGTAGGCGGGAAAATGGATGTGAGAAAACATATGGTGATAACATGTGTAATCATATGTAATCAAGTATTATATTAGATATGAAATTCAATAGTTGGAAGAATAACTCTAAAAACATACTATGATAATTTGTAAGGGTCTGGTTTTTAATAAATAGTTGCAAGTGTAGTACCAATTAAGTGTAAACAACGCATGGATAATTCTCGTAACCTATCCAATAGATTAGGTACGTGTAAATGTAATAGACATTCAAAAATGAGCACACACTTGAAATAAGCCCAAATACATGCTCGTGCCGTAGACTTGGGCATAAAAATCGGGTTCGGACCCGACCCGGTGGACCCGACCCGGAACCGGGTACGGGTACGACCCGGTATATGCATACCCGGGTTGGACCCGAAAAAAAACCGTAGGGTTGGAACCGGGTATGATTTTCTAGAATTTCTTAGAACCCGACCCGGACCCGACCCGACCCGACCCGACCGTTTTTTTTTTTTTAAAAAAAAGTGGCCGTTTTTAACGGCTATATAGCCGTTGGGATCGATTTGTGACCGTTTTTTTGTCACTTTTAGGCTTATAAGTTAGTATAAATAGGTGTGGGTTGATATGGTTTAGTACCCAAGTCTCAAACGCAAAAACATACGCAAAAAACGCAAAAAATACTCTCGTTTACTCTTGCTTTACACGTTCACTCTCTCGTTTTACACTTTCACTCTCTTCAATCTTGATATGGCTCACTCACAATCTTCCGTTGGTCAAGGTTCGTCCAACGCTCCAACCGTCGTTCGTGTTCTTGCACACAATCGTAACATGGATGTTTGGTGCAATTGGGATATGGTTGAGTTGAGTGACGGGTCTGTAAAGGCTCGTTGCAAGTTTTGTGGAGCTTTGCTTGCTAAAGATTCTAACACGACTTTAAACAAACACATTAGCAAGAAGTTTTGTAAGTCGTTGAAAAGTAATCCGGATTCGCAACAAACACAATTGGGTGGAGACGGTGGAATCTTTAATTACGATGTTAATACGGTTCGAGATCGAATGGCGAAGTTCGTGATTCAAGAAGCTTTGCCTTTTAGTCACTTCGACAATCCTCGGTTGACCAACTTAATTCGAGAGACGCTTCAACCTCGTTACACTCACGTAAGTCGTACTACACTTAGACGTTATTGTTTAAAATTATGGAAACAAGCAAAAAATGATTTAATTGTATTATTTGAAAATTTAAATACCGGTGTAAACTTAACTAGTGACGTTTGGTCGGCTCCACACGGTTTACCCGAATCGTACCTTTGCGTCACCGCTCATTGGGTGGATCCCAATTCATGGCAATTGATGAAACGTACGATTGCATTTGATCTTTTTCCGCATCCACACACCGGAGAATTTTTGTTTTACTTTTTAGATAATGTAATAAGTACTTTTAAATTAGAAAATAAACTTTTTTCAATTGCATTTGATAACGCCTCTAACAACACAACCGCGGTTGAAAAATTAAAATTAAAATATCTTCCGATTGCAAACGGTGATTTTTTTCATACTCGTTGTGTTGCACATATTATTAATTTAGTAATGCAAGACGGACTATCCGGGCAATATGTTAATAACTTTATTACATCTTTTCGATTTATGTTACATGACGTTTTTAAAAAAAGTAGAAGAAGATATCAAGATTATAAACAACTTTGTAAGGATACGCACTCTAGATTTTTAGGTCCTAATTGGGATGTACCTACTCGGTGGAATTCGACTTGTCACATGTTTGAATGTGCTTTAAAACAAAAGGGCACTTTGAAAGCTTTTCATAATAGTCTTTCGGATAATGGTGAAGCCGACCCATTTCCGGATGCGGGTTGGGAGAATCTTCAACGTCTATCCGAGTTTCTTGAGGTTTTTAAAAACTCAACAATAAAATTATCGGGAGTTTATTATTCCACTAGTTATTCGGTGCTTCAAGAACTATATTTTATGTCTTTGAATTTTAAAAATTTTCAAAATAAAAATAATATGTTTAATCAAATGATAGAACCAATGAAAGAAAAGTTTAGAAAATATTTTAAGGACTTACCACCCGTTTTTACGTGTGCCGCCGCTTTAAATCCGTTTCTAAATGTTGCGGGGGTTGAATGTTTGATAGATGAGATAAATGACAATTTGGATATGCATGACGAAAACCCTGATTTTTCAAACGAGGCAAAAGAAAATTTTAATCATAGTTTGAAAACAATTTATAATTTTTATTTAAATAGATATGGGCCTAACGTAAACATAACCATGCCAAGCGGATCAACCTCAAGTGCTAGTACCTCGTTTAAAGACCCTGTTTTGACTATGTTGAATGTTGTTCGGGATGTGACGGCTAAACGTCAAAGAGGTAACACCCCAACAAGTGAGCTCGGTAGATATAGTGGAACGGATTTTATTTCCACTATGACTACCGAAGATTATCGTGCATTCGATATTTTGGCTTGGTGGAAAGGAAAAGAATCTCAATTTCCGATTCTTTCTGCTATGGCCCGTGATTTACTAAGCGTCCAAGCTTCTACGGTAGCTTCGGAATCTGCTTTTTCTCTTAGTGGCAGGGTAATATCATTACGAAGAACAAGACTAACTCCGGAAGCAGTGGAGATGTGCATTTGTTTAAAGGATCACTTAGACGTAACGGATCGTATACAAGACCAAACAAGCCTCGAAGACGAGATTACACTCGAAGCTAAAGTACATGATGAAGAGGTAGAAGACGGAGTATCTTCTGGCATATCCGATGAAGAATTAGCATTTGATCAAGCATCTCGTAGTAGATAAAATTAGACGATATTGTTATTTTTAAGTTGTTTTAATATTATATGTCTTTTATGTTCTTTTTAAATTTCTTTGTCATTCAAATGTTTTATATAAAAAGTATTTAATATTTGTATATTATAAGTGTAACATTTTCTGCTCAAGATTTATATATATTTATATATTAAGTTGTTTAAATTTTTGTCATTCAAGTGAACCCGGTTAGGAAAAGAAAAATAAAAAGAAAAAAAGGAAAGAAAATATAAGAAAAAAAAACATACGACCCGGTGTTCGACACACAAAAGAAAAGAAAAAAAAAAAAAAAAAAAAAAAAAAAAAAAAAAAAAAGGCAAAAACCCGGTTGAACCCGGGTTTCATACCCGACCCGAACCCGACCCGACCCTACCCGGGTTTACCGGGTAGGCTTTGTATCTCGCTGAACCCGACCCGGGTTCGTACCCGGGTTCACCAATACCCGGGTACAAAAAACCCGGTTGGGCCCAAACCCGGTTTTGTACCCGGGCCCGGGTCCGGCCCAAACCCGTTTTGTGCAACTCTACTCGTGCCCATGCATTACGCTTTCATTTACAACTGAACCGGATCTGAAACCGATCCAGAAACATGTATGGCCATATGGGTGGAACCGATTTGTAATCATATTGATCCGCTAGACTGGAACCGATTCGTATATTTTATTGCTGTGACTGTTTTGGGTGAAGCCGATTTGAGAAAATGGATTTGAAACCAGTTTGGACAGTTTGAGAGATCTAGTTGTTCTATGAACGTATGTGACTGTTTATATCGATAACAGTCGATTTGAGAAAATGGATTTGAAACATTATGGACAGTTTGAGAAATCTAGTTGTTCTATGAACGTATGTGATTGTTTATATCTAAGCTTCTAAGATAGCAAAAAAGAGTTTTCCGTCAATGCCAATGATATTTCTAAGGACGACAAAACTCACCCCAATTATCAATGAAAATGTGCATTTGCTTGAAAAACTACCTGCATTGCGAGGAACGGATACAATATACGTCACTTCAATAAGAAATACACGAGAAAGAAATAGCATCAAGATTACCGGACCCACCTATCACACACGAACTAAGCATCCAGTTTGTGCACCTCTAGTTTTAAGCATGACTAGATTGTTGTAGAACACTCTTAAGATCTCTCTTAAGGTTTTTTGGTCATACCCCTGAAGGTCGTGATCATGCTTGTGATCTATATGATCCACGGGATTCTCCTATCATGGTCGTGTCCAAGGGGTTCACCGCCATACTTATAGAAATTCGGTTTTCATGTAATGAACCAAGGGTACCCTTTCGGTTGTGGTCATTAGAAAACATTAATGGCATAGTTTTTACACAATTTTGGCATCATTTTGTGTTCCATTCAATAGGACATATCCAAGAATTCTTACCTCTAGATCAATCCTTCGTGCAGCGAAACAGACTTTGATACTGATCTCCTCCACAACAAATTAAGAACTTCCAATAATTATAACCATAACAGTTCACTACTAATTGTTTTACAGCCAAATTAAACGATAAAATAAAATTCTTGGATTTTACTGACAAACATGGGCTAATATAGGTATTCAAAACCAGACCTAGGACTGAGAAATAAAAATTTGCATGATTTAAGACATTGTTAGGGAATCCAACTCCCATCTGAGTGTCAATGACAACCAAATTTCCAAAAGGAGTTTCAATCTAGTTACAGTAAAGTCGGTAATATAATGCTTGCAATCCAAGGGCTAATATGTATCTATAGAAACAAAAGGTCTCTAGAGCTTTATATCATCTGAGTTTCACGAATCGTTCTATATTTACTACACAGATTTTAAAATATTTCAAATAAATAAGTATTTAAACTGCAAACGGCATTTACCTCATCAAAGTTCTTCATTGGATTCAAAGGTTTCATAAACTGGCGGTTCGTAAGTTTCAGCCTCCTCAACGATCTGAGAGCTAACATCTTTAGAAGTTTCAGACATATATGAACCCGCATAACCCATTAAAGTTTCAAGAAAAGAAGCCCCATAACCATTTCGTTCTCCTATATCTTCGTCGGTTTGACCAGCCTGGAAAAAGCCAGCTTTTGCTCCTACATTCTCCTCTGTTTGACCAGATTGAAGCAAGAAATGGACACCGTTGACTATATCATACACCATTAACCCCATCCTACCTCCAATCCAACTCCCAAATTGACTTCCAATCAAATACCCGAATCTACCAAATCTTTCTTCCCCTAAGTACCCTATAAAATAGGTTCCAAATAGTGTTCCTGTGCCCCTTAAAAATCCTTCTGTAATTGTTCCACCATAATAAATGGCTTCAAAGAAATCCCACCCAGAAGAAATAATTGGGCCTATAATCCGTTTGGCTTTTCGGGTTGCTTGTTTGGCAGCTTTGGCTCCATCTTGTTGGGCTTTTTTAGCAGCAGCTTTGGGTTCCATACCTTGAGCAATTGCATCAGCTAGTGACGCTTCAATTGCTTTATTTCTTGTTATCTCAACATGGACTGTTCTTATATTGTATGTATATAATTTCACGCCTTCTTTTACTAGACATGCTACTGTTCCTGAACCCCCGTCAAAACAGTTGAAAATAGTAAATTTCCCACTCTGGGATGCTCCAGTTTCTCCAACTATTTGTCTAAATTTTTCAGCTAAAAAGTAAAATAAAATAAAATTGTCAAGAACAAATTTTCATATAGGTGGAAAGTTTGACTCATTTACTATTGAAGGGGAAGCGGGTCCAATCAAGAATTTAGCCAAAAGGGGAAAAGGGAAAGGGTAAATATGATGAAAGTATCCAAACTATTATTAGTGCATAAAATTCCCTAAATCATTTTTCATTTAGATTCCATATTATTGTTATAATGAAATTCTTTTTTGTATGCATAATCAATATATTGAACCCAGATCGTTTCACAAGTACTGAAAATGACCCACTTTGGAGGCACCAATGACCCTAATATCCATGCAGAACAAGGAATAATAAGTAGAATAGAGGCATCTAGACTTATATTAAAAGAAACATCTCTCAAAGTAATATATATATATATATATATATATATTGTTGCCCAAGAACATAAAATATGAAGAAGAATAGAAAGAACAATTGCAATCAACAACTTGTTTATGTCCATTGATATTGACATGTATATATAGGACACATAATTACAACCCCAACCCTCCTAATTACATAGTAAACAATACTATACTTCGACATATATACATATATAACCCTTAGACTATAACTTGAGAGGGATTAACACTAACATACACCTCCTTAATCACGAACAAGTAAATCTTGAACACCGAGCAATTCCCGCATTGTAGCAAACTTGATCCTTGCCAATGCTTTTGTTAGAATGTCTGCCCTTTGTAGTTCTCCACTGATGTGTTCCACAATGATATGCTCGTTCTCCACACATTCTCTAATGAAATGATAACGAGTATCAATATGCTTGCTTCTTCCATGAAACACCGGGTTCTTCATCAAAGCGATAGCGGATATGTTGTCAACGTAGAGAGTGATCTTTTCTTCCTTCCATCCAGTGAGTTCACTGAGTAATCTTTTAAGCCATAACGCCTGACATACTGCAGCTGTTGCAGCCATGAATTCAGATTCACATGAAGAAAGTGCCACAGTTTGTTGCTTCTGTGTGCACCAAGTTATGGGTGAGTTTCCAAAGTAGAACACTAACCCTGTAGTGCCTTTTCCTTCCTCAGTATTAACCCCATAACTGCTATCACTATAGCCTGTTATCTTAAATCCACCATTCCTCTTATAGGTTATACCAAAAACCGTTGTTCCTTTGATATAACGAACATGATGAATGGCCTTAAGATGATGTTCTTTAGGTTCTTGCATAAACCTACTAAGCAAACCAACTGAATAGGACAAGTCTGGTCTGGTGTGAAGTAGATACCTTAGACAACCAATCAGACTTCTATATTCAGTGGGATCAACCGATTTTCCACCTTCGGTTTTAGTTAACAATGTGCCAGGGTTCATTGGGATCTTGGTTTCATTACTATCTGACATACCAGCATTCTTCATAATCTTAGTAATATAACTAGATTGTATAATAGATATATCACCCCCAGATTGGGTGACTTCTATCCCAAGATAATAAGCTAGTAACCCTAAGTTACTCATCTCAAATTTCTCTTCCATTTGAGATTTGAACAATCCTATTTCTTTCTTTGGAGTTCCGGTAACTATGAGGTCATCAACATAGACTCCAACAAGCAAAGTAGAAGTTTTGTTTTTTCTTGTATAGACTGCTTGTTCTAAAATGCATTTCTTGAAACCAAGTGATTTCAACGTGTGATCTAGTTTCACATTCCATGCACGTGGTGCTTGTCTAAGTCCATACAAAGCTTTAGAAAGTTTGTAGACTTTCCCTATGTCTTGTGGTTTCACAAACCCTTCAGGTTGTGACACGTAGACTTCTTCCTTAAGTTCGCCATGCAAGAAAGTAGTTTTCACATCAAGGTGATGTACTTCCCATTCATTATAGGCTGCGAGGGCCAGAATAAGGCGAACTGTTTCTATACGGGCTACAGGAGCAAAGACCTCATCAAAATCTATACCTTGCTGCTGTACATAGCCTTTGGCTACGAGACGAGCCTTATGCTCTATTATTTTCCCGTTCGCATCTCTCTTAGTCTTGAATACCCATTTTAGGCCAATTGTCTTATGATTATCGGGTAACTCGGTTAATATCCAAGTATTATTCTTGTTGATTGAATCCATTTCAGCCTGCATAGCTTCAATCCATTTCTTATCTTTGGATGCCTCCTTATAGTTCCGAGGTTCCTCTTCAGCCAATAGTAATTCATTAATTTCAACTTCTGGGGCTTCTTCATACACACTTTGTAAGGGTTTAAAACCTCTTATTGGTGTATGATCATAAGGTCTAGTTAACCTTCCTGAAGTTGATGTATGTTCAGCAACCTCTGTTGAATCGGGTTCGTAAGTGTAAGTTGGAGGAGTGAAAGGAGAACTTGATGAACTAGGACATAACGGATCTTGATATTCATGATTACCATCTCCAATATGTTCATCTTCCACAATTAGTGGATCCACATCACTCTTTCCTTGAGGAATTTCATTTGAATTTTCCTTAACAATAAAGTCTATCCATTCAGGTTCTTCACTTCCAACTTCATTCATGTACTCTTTCCAATTCCATGAATCCTTTTCTAGGAATTTGACATCCCTACTGATATAAATTCGATTAGTTGTAGGATCAAATAATCTACATGTCTTTGATCCTTCTTCAACCCCTAAGTATACCATTTTAACACTTCTATCATCCAACTTGGTTAAATGATTTGATGGTGCCTTAGCATATGCTACGCACCCGAAAACCCTTAAATGTTTTAAGTTAAGTTTTCTACCTTTTAACGTTTCAAAAGGTGTAGCATTTGTCAGTGCTTTAGTTGGAATTCTATTTAGCACATATATGGTATGTCTTACAGCCTCACCCCAAAAGTTTTGAGGCATTGACTACGAGTAGTAGATAACATAGTTTTGTTTCTACGTTCGACCACACTGTTCTGTTGTGGTGAAGAGGGTGCTGTAAGTTGTCTAGCAATACCATTTTCTTCACAAAATCGAGTAAATTCACCAGATGTGAATTCTCCTCCTCTATCGGTTCTCGGCATTTTCAATTTGGTGCCTACCTCATTTTCCACCATTTGTTTAATTCTCTAAAGGTTTCAAAAGCTTGATCTTTAGAATTCAAGAAATAAACCCACATGTAGCGAGTACAATCGTCTACAAGTAAGAAGATATATTTCTTTCCAGAATGAGTCAGTGGTGATATGGGGCCACAAAGATCTCCATAAACCAAGTCTAAAGGTTTAAGTGACTTGAACTTGGCTTGGTTTGGGAATGGAGCTCTGGCATGCTTTCACAATAGACATTCACAAATTTGACTTGCATGACTTATACGAGGAATTCCTTGAACCAAATTTTTGTGAGTCATAGATTTTATAGCATCAAAATTCATATGACCCAAACGAGCATGCCATAGCCATGCTTCATCATCTAGTTTGGATAATAGACACACAGGTACACCAACCTTTAAATTGATGTTGTAAAGTCTGTTCCTTAAACGTGTGACTTTTAAAATCAAAGTCTGATTATGATCATATAGATATAACAAATCACGTTCCAATAGGACTTTACATCCATTTTCAGTCAATTGTCCTATACTGAGAATGTTACTTTTCAAACTTGGAATGTAATAGACATTAGAAACAATTCTTTGTTCTTTATTTTTACATTCCAACAAGATTGAGCCACTTCCTTTAATCTCTACATACGAACCATCACCAAAACGAACTTGTCCAGAGATCTTTTCGTTTATTTCTCTGAAGTGTTCTTTATTACCAATCATATGATTACTTGCACCATTGTCCAAGTACCATAGACTTTCATCGGTAGTCACATATCGGTTTGGTTTAATTTGCTTTTCATTTAAGAAAACTTGATGATCTTCTTGTTCATTATGAATAGCCATCAATAGAGTGGCCTCATCATCTTCTTCCACTAGGTTAGATTGTTCGTGTGTTAGCTCATTTTGAGGACACGAATTCGCATAATGCCCATGCTTCTTGCACTTGTGGCATCTAACCTTACTCAAATCTCTATGAGTTTTCTTTGATCTATTATAATGGGATTTCTGAGAAGATCCTTCATCTTTGTCTTCTTGCTTTCCCTTGCCATCTCGCCAATTCTTCTTTGACGAGTTAAATCTCTTCGGTCCATGATTTCCAAAGCATTTTCCATGACTATTATTCTTGTCATGACGCGTGAAGAAGAGTTTATCGTGAGTCTCAACCACAGTTCCTCTTTTAGACTTGATCCTTTCTTTAAAGGTTTTCAGTCTTGCGATAGTATCATCTAGAGTTACATTGTCTAGATCAGGGAATTGCTCAATGGAAGCAATTATCTGAATAAATCTATCGGGCATAGAGGTCAAGACTTTTCTAACTAGTGTGGGTTGATCATATTTCGCACCACAACCAGTTGCCTTACTCACAGTATTAGTTAGTATTGATGTGAAAGCATCGATAGTCTCATCGTCTTTCATTTGCAGCTTTTCAAACTCAGACTTAATACTTTGCAATCGTGCTTGTTGCACTTGTGTTTCACCAAGATGTCTGGTTTTAAGCGAATCCCACATTTCTTTCGCAGATTTGCAATCTTGTACTTGCAAGATTAAATCTTCGGATAGAGTCTGGCTAATGTATGCCATTGCGCACTTATCTTTTTTTTTATCCGAACTCGTTTGAGCAGTGGGTTCTATCGTTTTCCAAAGATCATTTGCATCTAGCATGATCTTCATTCGAATCGCCCAAGTTGTGTAATTTGTAGATTTCAACATCGGGCATTGAAAATTCGAAATAGTGGTTCCCGCTTCCTTATAAGTTACAACGGGATTCTTTTCTTTTGGTGATTCCGTCATGGTCACCACTTAATAATAAAATGTATACACAGAGTATAACAAGGTTTTTTTTAATAAAACAATCCTTTAACAATTTTCAAGAACCAAATTAAAATTGGTTCTAAACAAAAGATCAATCCTTTTGTTTATAAATGGCTAATCTAAACAAAAAATTAACCAAATACTAATGACCAAACAATACCGGGTCAATAATCCCAAATAATGATCGAACGAACGACCAAACAAATCTTGAAATTTGCTTGAATTTAAACAAACAAATAACCAAAATACTTCCCTTTTTAAACGGTTTGAGATAGAACAAATCGATCAAAATGGGAGGAAACAGAGACTAATTGGTTTTAGAAAATAGTAGCAACTTGAGTTTGACCAATCTTCAATTGCTTATCTCCCTCAATTGTGTAATGCCCAATCAATTATAATTCCGTAAGGCCAAACTTGTGCCTGCGGATTTTCGACCAATTTAATTGGATTCTGATTGTTAATCCTGATTTCAAACTTTCGTATGGCACTTAACTTGCCTGCAGGTTCAAATTGGCTTTTTTTATCAAGACAATACGATCGATTGCGATTCAATCACGGTTCCAATTCTTTGACGATTTCCATTTAGAATGAACAAGATTATCTGATTGTAATCCGATTTTGATTTGTTGTTTCAGAACCGTTCTTAACGGCGTGTATCGTTTCCGTAAAGGCCTTGTTTTCCTGTGGATTTCCAATCGATTTCAATTCGTAAGGCCTGTTAATTGTTGCCTGCGAATTTGATTGAACAACAAACAATGGATGATTGTGATTCTGCAACAATCACTAGAATGATCCGTGAAGGCCAAAGATGCCTGCGGCTTTTTCAAATCGAAACAACAGAATGATCGAATGATATCGAATGAACCGTGAGGCCAAAGAATGCCTGCGGCTTTTTGATTCGATACAAGTCGGCAAAATCAATCAACAATTCCGTAAGGCCTTGATGCCTGTGGAGTGAAAGATATTATGATTTGTTCTACAAATCTTAAAATCAGGAAACAAAATAGTGTGGCTATAATGCCAAATTGTTGCCCAAGAACATAAAATATGAAGAATAGAAAGAACAATTGCAATCAACGAACTTGTTATTTCCATCGATATTGACATGTATATATAATACACATAATTACAACACCAACCCTCCTAATTACATAGTAAACAATACTATACTTTGACATATATACATATATAACCCTTAGACTATAACTTGAGAGGGATTAACACTAACATATATATAGATATATATATATATACACGTATATATATACGTATACATGTACACGTGTACACGTAGACGTGTACACTTAGACGTGTACACGTGCACACGTATACGTGTATACGTATATATAGATATATCTATATATATATATATATACATATATGTATATACATATATATATATATATACACGTGTATATACACGTGTATATATATACACGTGTATATACACGTGTATATATATACACGTGTATATACACGTGTATATATATATACATATACACGTACACGTGTATATATATACGTGTATATACACGTATACGTATATATATACACGTGTATATACACGTATACGTATATATATACACGTGTATATACACGTATACGTATATATACACGTGTATATACACGTATACGTATATCTATACGTGTATATACACGTATACACGTGTATAGATATACGTATACGTGTATATACACGTATATATATACGTACACGTGTATATACACGTATACGTGTATATACACGTGTACATATACATATACGTGTATATACACGTGTATATAACGTATACATATACACGTATACGTATATATACGTGTATATACACGTATATGTACACGTGTATATACACGTATACATGTATATATACGTATATATATACGTATATATATACGTATATATACACGTATACGTATATACACGTATATATACGTATATATACGTGTATATACACGTATATATACATATATACGTATATACACGTATATATACATGTATACGTATATATACACGTGTATATACACGTACGTATATACATGTATATACACGTACGTATATACACGTGTATATACACGTATACGTATATGTACACGTGTATATACACGTATACGTATATGTACACGTGTATATACACGTATACGTATATGTACACGTGTATATACACGTATACGTATACGTACACGTGTATATACACGTATATATATAGTATACGTGTATATACACGTATATATATACGTATATATACACGTATATATATATATACGTGTATATACACGTATATATATATACGTATATATACACGTATATATATACGTATATATACACGTATATATATATACGTGTATATACGTATACATATACGTGTATATACACGTGTATATATCTATACGTGTATATACACGTGTATATATATGTATACGTATATATATATGTATATATATACGTATTTACCTAAAAAGCATGTTTAATGATTTATTGGCTTAAAGCATGTTTAGATTTTTATTATTAGTGTAGCAGCATCATAGGTCTTCCAAATGCCTACTAGTTACTTCCTCTATGAACTAAGCTTGATATACCCTTTTCTAATCCATGGCATATTAGATTTGTACTTTGACTTCCAAATGTCAACTATTAAGTCTCAAGTTCAAAACTCTCACGAATTCCTCACATCAAGAAGATGCTTTTCCAACTTCTAAGCGCAAAGTTCATAATTACCGCATTGGCACATTTCAGCACAAGCCGGATTCTAAGTAGATTATAAAGCCTTGACCATTTTGAGGGTAGGCCCTAGATATCATCTATGTCAAAAAATAAATGAATTTAACAGTTATGAAGTTGCAACCTAATGTTTTCTGACACTTCCGCTTCTATATTATAAGACAGTGTAATAAACTACTTAAACAAAGACCACTTCCATAGATACTTGACCAACTACATAATAGACTAGATATTACAAAAGACTACTCGCTATTCCACATAAGATAACACTGCCATACTTCTGTATCACAATTGAAGTAATGTAACACCTTAGAATTTTAGTTTTAATAATAACAGTCTAGTATTTAAATCAGACATACTTTGAGGCCTACACGTGTCAAAATAAGAACATATGATGGATTAAAATGTAAAAAAGTGAAACTAAATTTGAATTTTTGAATTGTTGATTGGAGAGCGATGAAGATGGAAACAGAAAAAATATATATATTTTTAGATAAAAATCATTTTATCAAATTAACGATATGCATATATTATGACTATAATATAACAAAAGATATAGATAAAGGAAAACAAAATTATGACATGAAAGAAGCTTAGTCAAAATTGTTAAATGATCAATGAGATTCTCTGCAAGAACTCTGACAAACCCTAACATCTTTTCGTCAATAAAAAGTATATATATACACACATCTAAGTTCAAGTAGAAATAGACCTACGGATCTCTCCATTCGGTACCCACCAAGAAAACTCAAGAAAAACGGAAAAAAAAAGGAAGTTATTATTTAGTATTCTAATTTTTGCCCTTCTCGTTGATTTCCATTAAATATATAGTACATCCATCCTTATCTAAACATGTAACAGATTTACAATACCAATCATTCCTAACTAGCTAGCCCATAAATAGGACTAGCTAGCCCATAAATCGGCTAATGATATACATCCCATAATTACAAATATCTCGGCTAATATAACCCCACAGTCGAAGCATGATGTGGACGGATGTTGAGACTGGTACGGAAGTCATTAAACAAGACCTGAGGGAGGCCTTTAGTAAAAATATATGCGATTTGATGGCGAGAAGGAACATGCAAATCCCGAATTTGTCCCCGTGCAACCTGTTCCCGAACGAAGTGTATGTTGAGCTCAATGTGTTTTTGGTACGTCAGTGGGGTACTAGATTGCATGACAAGTATACTGCACTCACATTATCACAATATACCAAGGTGGCATGTGCCGGCGGATGATGACGTTCGAACAAAAGATTAGGCAGCCAGCATGTTTCGGAGACAACATTAGCCACGCCCCGGCATTCTGCCTCAGCACTAGAACGGAAGAGAGTAGGTTGGCTTTTTGAGGACCAAGAAAGGAGGTTGTCACCCAAATAAACACAATACCCGAAAGTAGACCGTCAAGTATGAGAGCAACCTACCCAATCTACATCAGTGTAAGAAACCAAGGAAGTCACTCGGGACCTAGTAAGGTGTAGTCCATAGTGTAACGTTCCTTTAAGGTAACACAGAATTTGTTTCAACGCATTCATGTGAGATGTACGCGAAGCATGCATATGCATGCAGGCTTGTACTCATAATTGATGTTCGGGAGGGTGAATGTGAGGTATTGTAGGGCTCCAGCAAGTTTACAATAACTTGTACCCCTGTCGTCCAAAAGAGTGCCGGACATAGAACTAATTTTTGATTTAATATCGATAGAGGTGTTGCTTGGTTTTACACGAGGACATTCCTGCATGGTCTAGTATCTCAGTAGCATAATGTTGTTGAGATAAAAATGACTAGGGAGACCGAGTAACGGAGATGCCTAGAAAGTAACTCAAGGGACCCAAATCCTTCATTGCAAATTCAGCAGCTAACAGTTCATGAAGGAGTGAAGAAGGGCATCAGAGGACATGACCAGTATTATGTCATCCATATATAGCAAAAGGTAAGCAATATTGTGACCTTTTTTACAAATGAAGAGTGAGTGGTCACATTTGCTATGATGAAAACCAATAGTGGAGACATAGTCAGCAAAGCGTTGATACCATATGCTTGTGGTGCCTATTTTAACCCATATAATGATTTATTTAGCAAGCAAACATAATTAGGGTACTTTGGGTTCCGAAAGCCAGGAGGTTGGTGCATGTAGACTGTTTCACTAAGATGTCGTGTAAAAAGGCGTTCTTGACATCCAACTAGTGAATGGGCCAAAAATATGATAGAGCTATGGCCAGAACCATCCAAATTGTTGCGAGTTTAACAATCAGACTAAATTTCTCCCCACAATCTATGCCCACCTGCTGAGACCTGCCATCACAAACAAAGCGAGCCTTGTATCGCTCCAAAGAGCCATAAGATTTAGTCTCATGTTTAAAAATCCCCATACTCTTCACAATATCGATATTAGTGGGTCTGGGCACTAACTCCCAAGTCCTATTGTTAATAAGAGCCTAAAACTCGTCACTCATGGCCTTATCCAATCTTGGTTACATAAAGCATCAAAGGAAATGCGTGGAATAGGAGAAAGGGCAACCGAGGCATGGAGATTACTAGAGAAGGCATAGTTATCAAAGGCGTGAGGTGCACTCAAGGCGCTTAGGCCATCTGTCTTTCTCATCAGAACTTACTCGGATTCTCTTGGGTTGTCGCCAACTCTTATCATTCTTTGTTGAAACTCAATATGGAGAGATCCATAAGTCTACTTATATATTTTTTTTTATTGACAAAGGATGTTAAAGTTTGTCGGAGTTCTTGCCTAGAGTCTCGCCTAACGTTCAACTATTTTGACTAGCTTCTTCCGTATCATAACTTTTGTTTTTCTTTATGCGTATCTTTTGTTGTATTATAATCAAAATATATATATGCATATCATTGTTTTGTGTAATGATTTTTATCTAAAGATAAGTATATTAACTTCGTTTTTTATTTCCGTTTCCATCTTTAATCTAATCAACAATTAAAATTTTCAAATTTTAATTCATTTTATTAAAATTTGGTCCCTCGTAGTTTTTTTCTTTTGACGCCTATGTTGTCAAAAGCGCACTAGGTGCGTGCCTAGGCACTCACGCAAGGCGCATCGCAAGAAAAACGCCTTGTGATAATTCAGGCGAGATTCCGAGGACTTTCAAGTGAGATTCCGGCAAAATCTACCTTGAACAGCCTAAAAGTTACAGGAATGCATAAATTTGAAGAGAGAAGGTAAGAATACCAAGTATATTAAGTAGGTTCAGTGGTCAATGTATATAGTACATGCTGCTTTGCTGAAAAGTTGTTCGCAACAGTGACAATGACACAACATTGGTGGTTTAAATTTTAGAAAATTCTTTTTCCTTAAAAGATTTATTAAAAATTTTAGAGCTAGTACACAACTACATATGTTATAATTCTTTTAATCTGATTATTTTTAAACCGGTTTTACTTTTTTGGTTAGATATATTAGTTTTATAGATATTACTAGAGAGTAATATTAATTTTATGTACGTACTATATATATTTCTTATTTTTTTTATTATTGCGCCTTGCTTATCTCAGGCATGTGTTTTTTTTTTGCGCCTTGCGCCTAGACAACAGGCGAGGGCTTTGTGCCTTGAGTGCGCCTAGCGCCTTTGACAACATAGTTTGAAACATGTAAACCTCAAAGGATACTTAATTTAAATACTAGATCCTTATTCTAAAACATAAATTCTTAGGTGTTACAATCATCTTTTCCATAATAGGATTTTGTCCTCAAAATCTAATTATTGTTAATCATTCACACTACTGTAATAAAAACTTATGTTTACTTCCCACATGGCACAACATTTCATAGTTCAAAAGGCATTTCGCTTAACTGTATCTAGCACTTGTTGTCAATACGCTCTTGTCATTATGTTCACATTGCACATTTTTTTTAACTCTGTTATTGTTAACCTTCCAACATTTCCATCTTTCTTTTTATGCTACGGCATTATATGTCTAAATTTGGGAGCAACACATACCTCACTCATCACAAATATCTTAACCTTAAGGCGTAAAAAAGGCGTACCCGGTTTTTCTAATTAGCTCCCACTTTGCATAGGGGCCGGATAGCCTCACGATATAATGTACGTAGCTTTACCCTACACTAGAGGCTGTTTCACACGACTTGAACCCATGACCTCTAGGTCACAAAGCAACAACTTTACCAGTTGCTTTAAGACCCGCCCTCCTAAATATCCTAACGCTAAATAGAGTAAGCTATAATGTGTATCTTCAATCATTTAAGATAATAAACAAAATTTATAAGCTATCCCATTGTCACTTTTATAATTATATTTTATTCTATATATGTAGCATAATATTAGTAAGAGTATGAAATTTCAAGATGTTGCAAGTAGAGAGGATTTAATTTATGCAGCTATGTTAGGCCTTTTCCTAACAACTTTGCTCTTAAAATGTGTCAATTATGCGACAAGAAAATTTGAGTTTTAGTAATGACTATTGCATTTTGCAGTATCTTATTGCATACTCTATGCTAATCCAATACAAACCACACACTATGTGCATTTGAATAACAAGTCAAAGCATACTCTAAAGCATCATTTCGACAACAAAGATCATCAAACTAGTAATTCAACAACAAACACTCATACTTTTACCCCATGTGGCTAACAGAAAGAATAAGATAAATAAATAAATACAATAATAAAGTCCACACTCATAGAGAGAAAGGGAAGATATAGCATAAAATTATTGGCAAATCAATGCCAATTTCAAAAGCATAAAATAAGATCAAGGATTATATATTGTTTTTGGAGTGATTAGAAAAGTGTCTCGACTATTTGTCAGTGAGCTTCAACTTCATGTCATTCATTCCTTCAAATCAGCACCTTTTTTTGGTTCTTGAATGAAAATTTCATCCCACTTTGGTCCCTAGGACCCCCATACACTAAAAAAGTAAGACCCTTGGTTTGCTTCATGATATATCTGTTGAGGTGTGAAGGCCTTTGGGCTTTTAGATGGAGTTATGGGCCTGGCCCATTGAAGCTTTTTAAAACCCTAATTATCTCAATATATAGAGGATGTCATTGTATTGTAATCTTGTCCCTTGAGCTTAATAAAAATACCTAGTTGCAGAGAGTGGACGTAGGTCATCTTGACCGAACCACTATAAATTCTAGTGTTCTTATTGCTTTCGTGTGCGTACATGTGTTTGTTTTTATTTCCGCTGCGTAAAGATACCTAACAATATCATGATGTTTGCCTTTGAATACTTCTCAAAGACAAAACTTATTAACTACATAATCAAATTTGTAGCATTCTCACTGCCCTACCCAATACTTCCATCAGTTTACTTAAATTTAACTTTCCAACTAAAGGAAAAGCTTTTTCTAAAACGGCAAAACTTTTAATTCTACAATCTACACATATAACTAACATCAATCCACCATACACCAGGCTCAAACCCTTTACCTCAAAAGAAGAGTCACCACTCTAACTCCAAACGACTTTACCATTGCTCAAGTTTAACTCAAGATCAAATACAAACATCCCAGACCAAAAACTAACAGCAAAAGCAATATCCATTTCATGATCTTAAATACATAAGCTTCATATTTCCAATGTAGAGGATAAGCTCCAATCTTGCAACGTTATTACAGATTCATTCATATTCTAATATATAAAAGTTTCAAAATTAGAATCAGCAAGTATGACTTCAAAAGCAGAATCAGGACTCCCTTTTCAGATCTTACAGAAAACATATGAATTCTAGTTACTCTAACTAATCTAATTTCTGTTTGTGCCCTTCAGCAGTTCATACTAATGTTCCATTCTTTTAACATATGAGCAATCGAGACCAACAAAAAAATGTGAGAAATTGGAGAATGTAAAGGTAGACAGATATTATAATCGGTGGTTACCTGTGAAACTGAGGGCAATCACGACGATGATAAAACCAAGTAACTGGATCCTCTTCTTCTGGAAATCCATCAGAATCTCATATGAAAACCCTAAAACCGCTGTGAATCGAAGTGATCGGTTGTGTGTAAGATCATTCACGAAGTGATTCGTAGCCACACCAGAATCTGAAAAGATTGCTAGTTTATTTCGATTTATCTTTCGAGGAAGACAAAACAGACGAATGGTATCGGGGAGAATTTTCTAAATCACGTTGCGGAAGTTGTTTGTAATATTTTATATCGTTAAGGATATAAGATATTTTTCTAATATCATTTAAGGTGATCAAAAATACATGTTTTGTTGGTGAATATAATAAAATGAGTTATTACATAGTTGATTTTGTTTTCTCTAATTCATTTCATTCATCTCTTCTTTTTTTTCATTTCATTTCTTTTTCTATCATTAGTTACCGAACAGAATAATGAAATTTAATAAATCATTTTATCCTTTCATCCATTTCATTCACTCGTTCATTTTATTGTTTCATCCATTTTATTACCACATACTAAACAGACCCTAAGAGTGATACTATACATACACTCTTCGATACATTTCTACTTATTATATATTTTTCTTAAATTTTGAGATAAATTCAATTGAACCTTTTTGTTTTTTTTTTTTTGTCTTTTTTATGTCTTTTATCATTTATTTTTTTATAATAATATTAATTTGTTCTTTCTAATATCCAAAAATTCAAAATTTTAAATTTATTTAAACTCTCAAGATAACTTACAATATTCTTCTACAAGATTACATATTTATTAATACATATTTTATTATTTTTTACAGAAAGTATATTTTAAAATTTTATTTTGCTATGAACTTTAGTATAATAAAATAATTAGGATTGGGTTCAAATACAAAGTCCTTTGAACGTAAAAAGGTTAAAATGCTTATGGTTTTGACATGTGACACTTCTGTAATTAATTAAGGAATTGTAAACTAAGAAATATAATTATTTCGTCTTCTATAAAAAAAACAGAGAGAGACATTGTCGATCATTCTCTGTTTGTTTTGAGCTTTCATTATTATTGAATCAAAAATGAATTCGCTGATGTTTATCATTATTATTATTACTCAATTATTCTAGATTCGATTGAGTTTGTTGCATATTGCGATAGTTTTGTTAAATATTACGAAGAACTTGATGTCGACGATAGAGAAATCGTCTGGTAAGTATAGTTTGGTGTTAATTTTGTCAGTTTTAATACGTTTTGTTAATCATGATATGTTTATTCTGATATTTGTGTTTGTTTTATTATGTAATGTTGTTGAATTTGCGATTTTGTTATGGATTAAAGTTGGTGATTATGTAATTTGTTGATCTCATTGTTGTGTCTTTTTTATTTAAGATGATCATTGTGCATTCCTTGTTATCGTTATGTATAACGTCGTACTATTTGAAGAGATATTGTTGATGTATTTAGTACGAACATTCATTATATTATGATTGTGTCTTTTATGTTTATAATCTGTTGTATTAGATGTTTTGATATTATTATGCTATTTGTGTTTTTTTTATTGTGATTTTTTTTTGTGGTTTAGATGTGTTATATTTCGTTCTTTGGTAATAAATTCACCCTCTTTGTTCTTTTTTATTTTTGAGCTCAGGCTCTCGTTAGAAGCAGCTTCTATATCTTATAAGTTAGGGATAAGGTTTGCTTCTATGTCAACCATTCTAAGACCATACTTTATAGTGAGATTTTGATTAGTACGTGTTTGTTTGTTTGTTTGTCTTATGATTAAATTAAATAAAGTACAAAATAATTTCAACTTTTATTAATTAAAAAATACAACATAGAAAAAATATAAATTAAATCTAATGCAGAAATGATTTAATAAAAAAAAATCTAGTGTGAGAATTGTCATCCCAGCGTCATGCATTTTTTCACTTTTGTTATGGAACAACTTCTAATATCGGTAGTGGTCTTTTAATATGAATTTCAAATTTGCTTTTTGTTGTTGTTCAGTTTGTTTTTCTTCTTGTTTGTTGGATTAAAAAGATTTGTTCTAAAAGAAAGATCTTGGTTGTTGTTTATGTTTATTGTGTTCAAAGGGACTGATGTAAGTTGTCACTCGGTCCGTTAATTAACCGAAGCTCGTTATCTTTCGACTATGCATTTATTATTTTCTTGTAATTAATATGTTCGTAATTGTATTAATTGACATCGTTAGAAGTCGCGTGAAATCCTAATGTATAAAATAATAAATTAGTCTAGTACTATTATTATTATTATCCTTATTATTGTTATTATTATTATTAAATAGTACTATTCACAAAAAAATCTATCAAATCGCACTCACAACACCGCGAATCTTGAACGCGCTAATATTATTTTACATAAGGTCGTAGCTCGTGTATATATTTTCTCTAAATTGGTTCATTAAGAGTTACATTTTATAGTTGGGTTGAATTAAAATAGGAAAAAAAAGTCTAGGGTTTAAAATATATAATTTCAAATTAAAAAGAATTAATTTTTAAATAGTATAGAGCTCTAAGTGTAAATTCAATTAATATATCTTTACTACTTTATCTCTACTACCTTATAATAGGGGAACAATGGGTAAAAGCGTCAATCTAGCCCAAAATGTAAGACGCGCCCTTTGACATCCCTCCCTCACCCTCCTTCGGCTGCGTTACAGTCACCAAGGCAGCACCATTGAAGTCGGCGGCCGTACAACGCACTGGCGTTAATATGGGAGTAATTGATGCCATTAAACCCCCCATTGGCGTTCCTCTTCTTCTCCATTCAATTGCTAGGTTGCATGAACGTTTCCCTCAGCCTCCATTTAATTGTTGGCTTTCAATGGCATCAATTACTCCCGATTCAATCACCCTACCCGTTTCCAATCCCACACGTATATCTACAGCCGATGTCACATCCCAGTGCATGTCGCCTTGATCAGGTATGAACTTCTTCCTCTTCTCTTGTCATGTTTTCTGATTGTAGTTGTGGTTTGGAATCGTCAAACAGGGGCACACACGTTTGGTTTATTTGCTCTCATTGATTGCATTTGGTTTCACTCCCATGCCCCTTGTAGCCTATGATGAACTCAAATCCATTGCTATTAGGTATGGTTACTTTTATGGTCTTCTGTTGATGATGTTTAGTTTATGGTTTTGTTGGTCGAATTGGGGAATCTATCGTTGATTCTAATGGCATGTTTCTTTGACATATGATTAACTGGAATGTGGTTGTGTAGATTGAGTTAGGATATCATTTGTGCTTCACTGTAGGTAGAACCTTTTGAACTTTTGAGTTGATTGCTGAAAAATGAAAGTACTAAGTACCATGATGGAGAATGATGAATACATACAAGTACAGTTCTTCCTCAGGGGGTTTGGTATTGCTTGTTAAAACTACAAATTTGGAAATTGAGTTTTAATTTAACAGCTAAACAACTATAGATGTTTGGATAGAAACAAATTAGTTATGTTTAGACTAATTTTTGTTCAAAGACCAACACAATATGCAACTACTACAATTAGGCGATTACTTTTATGTAGTGTTTAATGCGTCTATTAACTTTTATAAAGATTTATAAAGATAGAAAGAAAGGGTTCTAAGGTCGACTCTAATAACCCGTTGTCAAAGTGGATCAGGTGGGGTTACATGTCAAAACAAATAAATTCTTGTACGAATCAAAATGAGTCGGGCTGTTTTACATGGCAAAACAACTGATTTTTGCACGGGTCAAAATGGGTCGAATTGGATTACATGTCAAAACTAATAACTTTTTTTATATGGTCAAATGGGTTGAATTGGGTTTTCTTGATCTACTTATCTTTGTATCTACGTCTTAATTTTGCTCAACTCTTCATATTCCATTATCCATATTAACCCATCCTTGCAAGAGTGTTGTGTTGATTTCATACATATGTTTAAATGCTTTCAGTTATGTGGAAGTGTGGAATAGCCAAACATGTTGATACTCATAAAAAAAAAAAATTTTTGCATAGCATTAATTGGAGCTACTTATGTTGTTATTGCAGGGAGAGGCGATAGAAAGTAATATGTGTTAGTATGCATTTTTTTTGTTTGTCTTTGTGCTGCTATTGCCAAATGACATCTATTGAAGTTTCCTTACATTTGAAAGCATTTGTGTATGATTTGTTGCCATAATAGTTGATGACATAAGTAATTTGCTGCAGTTTAGTGACTAATGGTGTCGCTAATATTTACTTTTTCTTTTGTTATTTTCTTGACAGTCGATTGTAAAAATGGTTGTATTGACTATTTGACCGCAATTGGAAACTATTTTCTAGATAAATTTATTTAAATTACCATCATTAAAACATATTTTAGTTCATTAATTCATATGTTGTGTTAGCCTCATGGAATGGCACAAAATTTCATGGTAATGAGCAAGTGGATGAAAATTAAAGTTGTATCTTTTTTGTTTTACATCGATAGAACATGGATTTTGAACCCGCGCATCGCGCTACAAGAAGAGTTAATATTTGGACAACTAAGTCAACTGAAACTCATGTAAGATAATAGATAACACGAGTCGGGATTTATAAGTTAAACTCTTCTTGTTAAACTTTGACTTCAATAATCAAACATAGCTCCCTTAAAAAGAAAATTTGACACGCATACATGATAGTTTTGAAATTAAAATGTATATTTATGGAGCTTTTTTTTTTTTTATAAAAGCTGGAATCTTGTTTGTTTGACATCAAAAGTCAATCAAGCAGAAATGCAAGCATTTGAGATTTTTTAAGGTTTGTATATGACTGTAATGGAAGTTGCAGGTTATTGCAGCTGTAGGATTCATGAATCAAGGGTTAGGGATTCCAAATAATGTTGATACACAATGGGCTTCTCATACGAAAGATGTTGGTGAAGGTTAGTCTTTGTAGGCAATTTGAACAACACGGTTTAGGGGTTGGCATACTATCATTGAACAATAGGGTTTGGTGTCCTAAAGTGGTTTTAGATTAGATAATAAAGTTAAAGGTGAAAACTGAACATGTTGGTATGAGTTATATATGCTTAATAGCTTGAACTATGTGCTCATAGGTTTATAGAATGTTTTTATAATTATTGACATATGAAACTGTTTTGTTTTATCTGTTCTATAAAAAATAGTTTAATAAACTTTTAATTTTTTAATAATAGAATATTGTTTTCTATGATGTGATTTTCAGGTCCATTTGCATGTTTGACCGTCGAAACCTAGCTTCTGATAGAAACAGTTCTCATGTTCATAAATTTGAAGAACACAAATCTCTTGTTCTTTGCGTACAAATATTACTCCTGATTTAATTTTGTCTACTATTTTATTTATTTTTTATTTGTAAACCTTCATGTTTTATCTTGAAACTATATATATCTTACAGTGATGTCTAGACAAGCCTTCTGTTTTTGAAAGTTCAATGGAAGATGGTTGTACAAATATTTAGGATTATGAACAAGTAGAGCTCTATAATTTGAAACGTTAAAATTAGATGTCACTTTAGTTTCTAACTATAAACTACAAGCCACTTCACTATTTAACATGTAGATTTACATGTCATCCTTCATTGCATTATGTTGTAGTTTCGTAGAAAGACTAAACGTGGGGCTACAAACATTGCTTCAGGGTAGTGATTTAAACATTGTGGACACATGTTTAATTCCATTAATGTACATGAGTTTAATTTATTTTAGGGTTATCTAAACATAGGATGCACCTATTTTTCTTTTAAAAGCTTTCAAGTTTTGAAGTGCTTAATATGTTTATCTGCAAATTAACATCACAAAATAAATTGTTGTTTTAGATTTGAGATCTTAAGTTTCTTTTTCTTTTCCCAAAGTGAGGCAAATGTATTCATTTTCCTAAATTGATTTAGCGAACGTATTAATGATTACTTTTATTGGTAGTATTTAATGCATCTTATAACTTTTATAAAGATAGAAAGAAAGGGTTATGGGGTCAACACTAATAACCCGTTGTGACTAAAAGTGTTTGACATGTCACCTTTATTGAATACAAATATATGCTTATTGGCTACAATCTTGTTTAGGAAACTTTTCATTTAATCAATGCCTCCAACTAGAAATAGCGGAGAGGGTATGGAGGTAAATATAGTTTTTGAGCCTGGCAAAGAGTTTAATGTGGATGAATTTCATAGCACGGACTCCTCCACTATTGATAGTCTAAAATCTATAAATCTCAATTATAGTCATGATATATAATCATGTTGATTTTTCATAGTGAAAATACTATGGTATATGTGGTAGGGGTCAATTTATTGTGTTTGGGATAATATAGTTTTTATTATGCTGTAAAAGACTTTTGAAATATACATAATTGTTTTCTTTAATTCAGTTTTTACAATAGTTTTATTTTGTTTTTTAAATCTACGTTGTAACCAACCGAACCGATACCGATCAAAATTGTATTCCCGCCGCATCGCGCGGGTTTTCTACTAGTACTTTATAAAGCATAAGTGATGGGTAGTTTAGTAATTTAATACTAAAATTAAGACGGCAGATGGATAGTTTGGTGATCTTATTGTCAAATTTAAATACAAGATGCTAAAACTGATGTTTTAACTCTATACGGGACACTTTCATTGTTTTTTACACTATTATATTGCTCAATTATGTTGCTACATTTCATTTTAAGGTGACTTTTTGTTGTGACATAACAACCTAACTTATGTAACCAAAACTGCCTGCAACTATTTTGTTAAATAACCATACCAGGAATTGCTAACATGAGTTTCAAATTTATAGTTGCGGATTTTATGGAAAGAGCAAATCTAACACCATGCACCTCTCTATAGTAAAGCAAACAGACATGAACAAAGAAAATATACATGCTGCTAATATTAAAGAGCCCACCAAAATGATTACTAGAGCATGTGTTAAAGCTTCGGGCACATCTAGAGATCTGCCCCCACTACACCCTAAGGAGAAATAGGAATTCAATCATGTTTCTACAACCAAACTCTTAAAGAGGGTCCTAATATAACAAGTCCATCGATGTTGGCTCTAACTTTCTATCCAAAGAAGGGTTGTTCTCAAGGATGTCACCAACATGTCAAATTTCAAATAAAACTATAGCATTAGTAATGTGTGTTGATATTACTTGTTGTCAGACTAGCAAGCAACACAACAACAAATATTGTCAGAAAGAATGCCTCGGTGGTACCAATATTTTAGGTGGCCCCTCAAGTTTGGAAAGGAAAAACAAAAGCAACACAAGATATGACTAAGCAGAGCATAAAGGAACTAAGAGAAAAAACTTCACAACTAAAGATGGTGTTAATGATGTAGAAAGGGAACCAAGTATTGCTCTTCGAAGCTCTTTGCTGAAAGGTAATATATTATTAAAATTTTTATAGCCTAAAGGATCACAAACTAGCCATTAGTCACTGCTTATTTTTTCTTGAGACTCTTGTTTATAATCAAAGTTAGATTGTCGCATTGTGTAGTAGAAACCAAGATTAACAAACCGGAAGGTGGAAATAATCAAAGTATCATTGGCATTGATTATAAGAACAATGATCCACTGATGTATAGCTTATATACAACCACTTACGTGTAGCAGAGGTCTTCTTAGCTGTTGATCCCCCTAACCCTTCACCGGTTACTACCACATTCTTTTACAGCTTTTATGCACATGGAAATCAACCAGTTTTTTCTTAAATTAAATAATGCCACTTACTTTTACCTTTTGTTTTTATATTACATATATAATTTCATATAATTTACTAAAGGCCTCCGCTTTAGCCGAAAAGAAAGAGGTACAAATAAATGTGGACATTGGAAAAAAAGGATTTTTTGGCTAATAAGAAACGAAACCTTCAAAATTTGTAACTAAAAGAATGTGCATCTCAAGGTAGGCTTTAAAGAATAATTTTGGTTTAGAATTTTCATTTATACGATAATCATATGACAATCATTATTTTCTATACTTAAAAAATGTTCTGTTTTGCATTGTATTTTTTGTTACAAATCTTCTATCTAAGCTACAACTACCTTGATTTGTTTTATGCATATTTACTTTTGTACGTTTAACGTTTTATATATTTTGATACTTATTCATGAAATGGACCATTTATTTTCTTGTTATTATTTGCTTTTCAATGGGCTAATGACTATAAAACTTTTATGTTTTCTGATGTTTAGGTTTGTGAAGAATATTGGTTACAAGATGAAACATTTTACCTAGCACTTACTCTTATTGATCGATATCTATCCGCACATCGAAAAACAAAGACTATAATTGCTCGGCATTATATGCATGCTCATTGCCTCATAAGTTCTCTTTTTTGTTTATTGAGTTGGCATAAATTATCATTATCTTATTCTTATCAATAAATAATCACCTACTGTCCACTTCCACTTATCACACAATCTTCTGTATATTTGATTATTGACTTTTTTTAGGAAGTATGATGATATCATTGCTCCACGAGTTGAAGACTTCTATGTCATCACAAACAGAACCTACACTAGAAATGAGGTATGTTTACTCCCAAAATGATGTCGCCCATTACATGTACTAACTTTTACTTGTTTCGACCCCTTACCCAACTCGATCATTTTGACCCCTTGAGAAAATCTTAAGGTTAATGACTCATGCTTACATATCATGGAGAGTGAATGTTATATACCAGGTGACCCGTTCACTAAAATTATTCAGTTGGATCATGTTCTATATTCAACATGCGGATGCAGTAGCCATGCAAGTTTTATAGTATTTGGTTCAATACTTGAAGCTGGATGTACAATCAATATTTGGTGCTGGTGATATCATTGGAATTCTTGCCACTTAACCCACGTTGAAGATCATGTACTAGATACCATATTCATGTTTTCATGCAGTTAACTTTAGTTGTTTTGTCCGGTTGTACTTTTAGTTTATTAGTTAGTACTTTAGGTTTCAGTTTCCTTTAGTTTAGGATGTGTGTATCGTAGAGATCCTATATTTATTGTTCTTATGTTTTCAAATTGGACAGAGGGTTTATGAAGAAGAATTATGTATTGATTTCTCTGAGTATGTGAGTTAAATTGATAGTTTATGCTAGCTCAATAGTGACACGTTGGGTGGTGTTATTAGACCTGATTCCCTAACCGTAGTGGTGTATCTGTAACTTCGGTTAGATATCGTTGACCTATCGTTTTTTTTGGCGGTGAATCTGTATCCAAACGAACCGTAGATCTATCCTATTTTTCCACATTGCGTTTGAACCGGTGTTGTTCGGGTCCGATTCCTATCAGTAAACGATTAATAATGCATATATAACCTTCCATTATTTTTATAAAAAATCAAAATCTTAATTAGGTTTGATAAAACTATTCTAAGTGCTGAATACATCATCTGAACATTTATTTCACAATGTTTCATTAGTCGATCTTGTAATTCATCAATTGAATACTTCATTATACTTGATTTTGGCTTTTGTTAATTTAAAAAATCTCATTTTTACCACGAATGATCCCATGGTCGAAGTGTTAATGGAACGTCTATTTGTTTCAAACGATTGGTTTGATTCCCCATCTTGCCTAGGTTGATTCATGGTCGATCCAAAATAATCGTATTTTTAACATATCGTGATCATCTTGATATCATGATGCTATAATTTGACTTGACCTAATGTTATTTATATCATTTAAATATTACGAGTAAAATTCATAAACATATGATCATTGGTAAGTGACTTCTTATATCACATGTTCTTATTTTTATCGTCATAAAATAAACACATACATGCATTAATATGGCTAGAAGGTGATAATGATGAATCACATGGTATAAAAACAATACATTGTATGTTAGGGAACAAAGTCCTTCGTCATGGAAGCTGATAAACTCTATCAGTATGAGTTGTCATCATTTGAGAGAATAAGTTACTAAGTTTCTTACTTTTTTAAGATGTTAGTTAAAGTGTACAAATAAGTATCTTTGAAAGAGATGCTTAAAACTTCACGATGAGATTTAGACTCGCAATGCTAAGTAGTTTGTTGTGTTTTTTAAATTTTATGTATGCATGTTATGTTTATGATATATCTAAAAACTTATTTATGGGATGAAAACACGTTTACTAGATAACATATTCGTGTTTATTACACAATAAATCCACTCACGAAGCAATTTTTTTAGAAATGCTTGTGATTTTTGTACGTTAGGTTATGAATACTATCAAAGAACATACTAGAAGGTGCTAGAAAGTTAAAAGAAATATTTAAAGTAGTAAATGTAATGAATTTAATTTTATAGTTCATATACTGTTATGTTATTATTTAAACATTAATGAAACTAGTTTGTTTTTCAACCGCGTTTCGTGGCAGGGTTCGAACATGACGTAAGTTAGGTAATCAAAAGACTTTCTTTCTATTTAAAGGCTCAGAAACAACGATTCATTATGGCTACAAATAATACATTTGCTACACCAAAACAATGCTCGTGTTCTATTTCTTCGTCATTGCCTATCAAACGGGTCAGAACATGTTTCAAATCATTCAAGGCACAACTCTTTAAATTAAAAATCAGAGTTTAATAAAAATATAAAATATGTTCACAAATGAAACAGAAGCCCACAAAGGCCATCGAACACATCACAGAAGTTCTCAGATAAGAGTCTATGATTGAGTCGCCTTTATACAAAACACTAGACAATAATATGCTCAGATGAACACAGGTCCACATCACAGCCATGACGACATGCGTGTACATCAAATGAGCAAAGTTTATTGTGGGGATTTCAGATGAGCCCAAGCTCGTCGTCATTAACCCTTATATAAATAGATCACCATGCCTAAAGGCGGACGGTAATGGCGACGGCAGCCGGCAGCAGCGGCGCCACACGACCGTCGTTCAAGCCGACAAAGGCTACCCAAAGGCAGATGGTAAGGGCCACGGCCACGGCCGCCGGCAGCAGCGGCACCACGCGACCATCGAGAACCCTCTCTCTTAACAACAACCGACATAATGAACAAAGAACACACCATATGAAACCCTATTTAAAGGGTTAGAAGACAGATGCAGCTCAACTGCTTGTACACAACGTAACAACACATGTACATGCATCAGAAGGTTATAGCAATTGCTAGAAATATTCAAAAATACTGTTCATGAACTTGTTTTATTAATATTATAGAGTGATATTTGTGATTTTGATCACTTTTGTTGTCACACGTCAATGATAACCGAGTTATAATGTTAATGATTAACTGCCTCCTCCAATGATTAACTGTCACACTTTTGATCACTTTTGATAATGAAGACCAAAAAGATCTTACTTGGGTTACCGATCATACAATCCAAACGACCCAAATTACCCAGAGAGAATCAATCAATGAGTGACAACCACTTCACTTTATAACCAAATCCATATAAAAATACCCAAATTACTAGGGGCAGTTATAGACAAGCACCCAACCTTTTATTTACCATAACTTAATTTAAACTAAATTATATATATAAAAACACAATAAAACCATTTCATTATTTGAAAATAAATAAAACAAATTACTTCAAAATAAATAAAAATAAGAAAACATTTAAAATAGGCATTTGCTTTTCAGGTTGTTGTTCTCGTTCTTCTTCATCACCTTACTTTTTCTTCATATTCTTTCTCACCTTTTTTGTTCTTCATCACATTTGTTATCATGTATCAGGTGCGGGTTGAGTTATAAAACAGGTAGTTTTCGTAGCAGGGTGCGGGTTTTGTGTGGAAACACGAATTGAGCGGGTGCACTTGAGTAGACATGTTTGGTTCTTGATATTACGAGTACTATTAGGGATATCGAAATTGGGGGTGTTGTATTCGGTTGTTGTTGTCTCAGTTGATTTTTTCTTTAATTGTCTCTCTAAATGTTTGGTCCGTCTTAAAAATGTTCACTTAGGTATCTTCAAACCTTGTTAAAAATATACATAATCAAATAACAAAAAAATCTAATTTACTCTATTATTTATTTTGTGATAACCACTTCAAATAGATTAGCGGTAGAAGGCTTGGGTTCCTTAGTGGAGACTTGGGTTCAGTCCTTCATAGGTAAACATCTTGGGTGAGCGGATCACGACGATTATCAGGCGCGAAGGCCAGGGTACAAGCGCAAAATGATGTTGTGATAGAGATAGTAGTTCAAAATCTCACATCTTGCCTCTGAGTAATCCTGTGAGCCACATTATCTCATATGGATTTCTTAGCCAAGAGTGTCACTATTTGGTTAATGAATCCCGTATCACTTATTTTTTTATTTGAGAAAATGTCATAGAATAGTAACCAAAATTTAAAAATGTTATAATTTAGTCATCGAATTTTCTTATGTCAAGAAAGTAACTGAGGAGAAGACGCAGGGGTCAAAATTTTTAATATATGAAATTATATTAAAAAATAAAAAAAACTTGTTAATTATAAAAAAATATAAAAAAGTACTTAAAATTCTTGTCACCGTTCCACATCAACATCAAAAGAAAGAAACAAATATTTTCTAATTAAAACAAAAAGTATAACATGCTAAAAAGCATGTTAAGGCTTTTTAGTTTATATAAAACATGAAAGGTGAGTGACTTAATTGAAAAACTTTTAAAACTTGAGTTATCTAATTGAAATTCTTTTAAAAATTTGTTATTATTTTAAAAAGTTATCTTTTTTTTTTTAAATTTTTTATTTATATTTAACTTGTGAACCCTTGTTAAACCAACTACACAGATTGTCAAGCATAGCAGCCGAAAGAGGGTTTATGGTGGGCTTTAGAAGAAAGTCAAAATGTTGAACACTCTGGTTTCTTCTTCTTCAAGCTCCTCAACACCAATGTCACCCCTTTCACATTAATCAATCTCCCCCTTCATTCAAAAATTCAACCATCGACTTCACCAGCATTCCAATTTCTCCACCATCCCTCATGTTGAAGGCTTTAAGGTCTTCTTCGTGCTTACAGCAAGCTCGTTTCACCACAGGGGCATCATATTTACAGTCCAATTCACGCCATGGGGTCAAATTAAGTTCCCCTTTTCACGGAGTGTTGCGGTCTGTTATTGGGGATAAAAACCCTAAATTGGAACACAGGGTTTTCTTCTGTTCGGATTCGAGTGATGCATCTGGGTCGGATTCGGTTTCTGCTGTTGAAGAAGGTGAAGCGAAATCTGCAGCGGCGATTGTTCCTACTGCTATAAAGAAACCGGATGACTTTCTCACGGTTATCTTTTTCTTCTTCACTGTTTTCATGTAGATTTCTGATTTATGTGATCAAATTCTGTTTCTTTTGCTAATTGTGTTAGAAGTTTGAATACCGTTTTTAACTTTTGCAAATAGTTAAATGCTATTGTATTTTCTTATTTGCGGTGTTAGCATTGCCGTTGCCACATAGACCTTTATTTCCGGGGTTTTATATGCCAATTTATGTCAAGGTATGTGTTATCTTACTTCTTTTTGTATTAGTACATGGATACAACTCCTACTTTAAATAATGGTTTTTGTTATTTTTTTCATATTGTTAGCCTGTAAACACTTTCTTTTATCACTATATACTTTCTGATTTCTCCTCAAGAATCATGGATTCGTTCCTTATAAGGAAGAAAGATAAAGGGAAAAGAACTATATAAAATCTGCGCAGATTCAACTAGAAAGCCTCTTAGAGTATCTGTTAGTTATACCTTTATCTTAGTTGAGAAGGGATTCTATGATTTTCTCTGGTCATGCTATAACGGTTATATTCATGAATCATGAGATATCTACGTAGTGCGTTTCTCTGACAGTTAGTGATATTACTGTTGCATGAGGAGTAGAACTCTTCATATAAAATGCACCATATGCTAACCGATGATGATTTTAGTGGGCTTTATATATAACTGATAATCTGCTAATCAAGTTCCTTTTTTTTCCTTTCCTCTTTATGTTTAGCATCCATGCATACGCTTTATTGTGTAATTTTAATTTTTAATATAGGCAGACGGCAGTTAATAGTTTGTTTTACTTTCAGGATCCTAAGCTACTAGCAGCATTGGTAGAAAGTCGAAAACGACAGGCTCCTTATGCTGGTGCATTCCTTGTAAAAGATGGCCCAGGATCTGAGGTCACTGGTTCAGATCCAGAGAAAAACATTTACGAGTTCAAGGGCAAAGAGTTGCTTAACCGTCTCCATGAAGTTGGTACACTAGCTCAGGTACTTGTTATGATGCAGATATTGTTAATTAATTGTGTTAAACTTGTTAATCATATAATTTTGTATCAATCATGATAAAATTTTGATCTTTTTAAGTAGATTACAAGTATTCAAGGAGACCAAGTTGTCCTTATTGGTCATAGGCGGCTTCGCATTACAGAGATGGTGAGTGGAAGCTTTATTTCTGTATCTTGGTTAAATGTAGAGGTGGCAAGATGGGCAGGTTGGTAAGGGGTCGGATATGTTTTAGCTGTTGAAATGGGCCGGGTTGTGTTGAACATTTAAAAAGTATCTATAAATATATGGCGTCTTTATTTTGATTACAAAAATAATAATAATACAATAATAATCTAAAGATATTTGAAGAAAACTTGGTTGGCTGAATCCATTAAAAGTAGAACTTTGATGACTATAAACTTGTTTTGATCCATTCCTCTTTTAGCTAATTCTTTTTATTTGATCCGTTTGGGATAAAACACAACCCAAAGCTGATCTGCTCACAAGTAAACGGGATAAAATTTTCATCTATAGCTAAATGAATCAAATCATTGTACTTGGAGATATAGCCTACCTCATTTTCATGGTTTTTTTTCTCTAGACTAAATTATTGCATCTTATATAGGTCAGTGAAGACCCCCTTACTGTCAAAGTGGATCATCTAAAGGTATCATTTTCTCCTATTTTAAATATATAGAGATGCAATTAGTAAAATTTGATGGAATCTAATCTCATTAATATATTATTCATTGATGCAACACTGCGTGTATTTAATTTTTTCTTTTATGTATCACAGGATTCACCATACAACAAGGATGATGATGTGATAAAGGCTACTTCATTTGAGGTCATAACAACCCTTAAAGATGTTTTGAAGACAAGTTCTCTTTGGAGGGATCATGTTCAAACATACAATCAGGTTAGCTTCTTTTAAAGTTTTCTTTAAATTATTCTAGTTATGAATAATGAACTTTTCTTCTATTTCTCTCAATCTTCTATAAGTATAGTAGCTTGATAGTTGTTTTTTTGCGAAAATTTGCAATCTTGTCCTACATGTTTTGGTCTATGAATCAACAAGTCATATTTTATCGTTCCAAAAACAAAATTAATATTATAATATATAAAGATATCAATGGTGCTGCTAGGTTATATTGGAAATATTACTCTATATAGAGCTTTGTACAAGCAGGTCTTCTTTCATTTTTTAGTTTTTTATGTTCTTTATAAAGTTGGTGTATTATTGATTCATTATTGTACAAAAGTCTTTATATAAGTTTTCGAACAAAAAGTAGCATACTTTCAGAGCCTTATTATTTTGTTAAATTTTTATGGATTTTACAATTTTTTTCTACTTTGTCCAGTTATAAACGATCAGCTATAAGGTTTGTTTTTCAGCTGGCTGTTTATAGGAATATAACTATTTGATATAGTTCTTAGAGATTTATGGAGAAGTATAGGGAAGAGAAGTGAGATTTGCATATGGTTTTTATAGATCTAGAAAAGGCATACAATAGTGTGCCAAGTAGCGTGATTTAGGAGAGTCTTGTGGCTAGAGGGATTCTAGGTGGGTATGTTCAGGTTATTAGGGATAGTAGGATTGTGCTAGGACAATTGTGAG
This sequence comes from Flaveria sonorensis, assembly GCA_025506505.1. Taxonomy (NCBI): domain Eukaryota; kingdom Viridiplantae; phylum Streptophyta; class Magnoliopsida; order Asterales; family Asteraceae; genus Flaveria; species Flaveria sonorensis. The sequence goes on from CM046435.1 coordinate 50,792,203, forward strand.
GAAATCCGTGGGGGACACAGACGCTTTCCCTGTAGATGTGGGTAAGGCTTGACGCTGAGCCTGTTTCTGTTTACAGTAGTCCTAGAGGAGTTGTGGAAGTCGATCTAACATACAATACCGTGGTGCTTGCTTTTTGCATGTGATATTATGTTGGTAGCGGATAGTTAGCAAGGCCTAATGAGAGGCATGAGGAGTCGGTCTATAACTAAGTACTTGTATTTTGGGGTTAACAATGAAGTTCACATCCAGATGATGACTGTTAACCAATTTATACAAAAAAACAAGTTTAATTATCTAGGATCATTTGTTCAGAGCGACGTGGAAGTTGACAGTGATGTGACTTACCACGTGCATGTTGCTTGTGCAAGTGGAAAGCGGGCCACATGTGTTCTACGTGACAAAAGGTTCTCCGACAAATTTGAAGGGAAATTTCATAGGGTTTCAGTACAACCAGCTATGCTATATGGAACCAATAGTAGGCCAATCAAGAAGACATGGGCGCAAAAGCTGGAGGCTGTGGTCATGCGGATGCTGAGGTAGATGTGTGGACGCACGAGGTTGGACAAGATAAGGAATGAAGTTTTTAGGGCTAGATAAGGGCTAGCATGTATCTTGAAGGAAATATGAGAGGGAAAATTAAGGTGGTTTAGTCAACCTTCTCACAGTGGATGGAAAAAGGAGTAGTGCCAAACCAAAATTGACTTGAAAAGAGCATAGTAGGCCGGGTTTAGTAGACTGGCACCTCTACGAAGACATGATCAGTGATAGGAGCTTTTGGAGACGTCAGATAAAGGCTAGTGATTTTTAGGAGGATGTATATGCTAGATATGGGATGGGAGGTTGTTTTTTGGTTTTGTGATTTTTAACCTAGGTTGCCTTTATTTGTATGTGTAGATTTTAATCAATTTCCATGCTATGCCTATACTCTTAGGTATGCCCTTAATTAGTATAACTTTAGGGATGAGGTGTGCCTCTAGGTTTAGGGAGAGGTAGCCCTAGGTAGGGGTATGGAGCCTGACATTCACTACTTCCACTATTAACACATTTTTTTATGTGTTGTCTACTTGCTGTTATGTGTTGTTCTCAAGTGTTGTTTCCATGTATTCTTATTTCCTGCGTTTTAGTTCTTTTTGCTCTTGGAGCCGAGGGTCTCTCTAGGGGTAGCCTCTCTATCCCATAGGATAGGGGTAAGGTTTGCTTCCAATCTAACCCTCCCCGGACCCTACTCTATGACTGGGATTTTTTAATGGGTATGATTGTTTGTTTGTTATGTTTGCATCTACTCATGGTTAGATCATGAGAGTTTAGCTGGAAGACTGTCATCCTTCCATTTGCTTTATTTAATACATAGCTCACTAAGAACAATACACATATTTCTGAAATAAATCTTTATTGTTGTATTTGCAATTTGGTTAATTTGCTTGTTTTGTCTGCAGCATATTGGTGACTTTAATTATCCAAGATTAGCTGACTTTGGTGCTGCAATATCTGGTTCCAACAAATTACAATGCCAGCAAGTGCTTGAAGAGCTAGATGTAAGTCATTTCTAATGCTCTAAAAGAATGATGATTGCTAACTGCCTTGAAATTTTCAAGCTGGTGACAAATAAAAAATAGATTTGCTATCCTCTCACCCTTTTACATTATATTCAATTTTAGGTGTACAAACGACTAAGACTCAGTCTGGAACTGTTAAAGAAAGAAATGGAGATACACAAGATTCAGGTAAGTCCTTGTAGCATCTTATTGTATATTTCTTTTATAAAATTCTTTAGTTCTTGATATCATCCTAGTGTTTTCCTTGATTTTTGTTTAGGAATCCATAGCAAAAGCTATTGAAGAGAAAATAAGTAACGAACAGCGCCGTTACTTGTTAAATGAGCAGTTTAAGGCTATCAAAAAGGTAACTTTTTTAACTGATTGCAGGTATATTGATCTCTTTTGCTGCAATTTATGCTAGCATCATGCTCTTTATTCAAATGTTTTCTTGTGCATAAAGTTATTGATCCTTTCTTAATATAGTATGATGCATGTTATCTTGTTACAGGAATTAGGACTTGAGACTGATGACAAAACAGCACTCACTGGTAACTATCTTGTTTTCCTTTATAGGATTGGAATGCATTCAACTTTTATACACATTATAAATTTACAACTATTTATTAGTTGATAATATTTTGCTATTTTAATGATGTTTTTGTCTATATGAACTGACAATCATTTTGTTATTTGGTGCAGATAAATTTAGGGATAGAATTGATCCAAACAAGGAGAAAATACCGCCTCATGTTCTGCAAGTTATTGAAGAAGAACTGAAAAGCATGTGCTGTGAAGCGATATATGAATAAATTTCAATGCATGTGTTTAGTAAAGGATATGTTGTCCATTTCATTTAATTAAAATGAAGCTAAATGCTATTGTTTTTACCACATGATAATAACAATTTAACCGTGTATTATACCATGCCGCATTTTGTTTATTGATATATAGAGCATAATTTTTCTTTTTTAATTTGTATATAGTTTATTGGCTACATACATATGCTTATTGGTTTTGCACATTTGTAAGTTGGAATGGTTGTGATTCTGATGTTAAGATTTTTGTTAACTAACTTCAGTGATGAAAACTTTGATGTTCTACAAGCTCAAAAATTTCTTGATGAGGATCATTATGGTTTGTCTGATGTTAAAGAAAGGATTCTCGAATTTATTGCCGTCGGAAAACTCAGAGGCACATCGCAAGGTTTGTTTTCATCTATACTAAAATATGGAACATAAGTTGCTTTTTTATGGAGATACTATGTACAAAAAGCATCATGATAAAGCATAGTTAATATTTGTATACATCTTACATATTTTATGTATATGAATCATGAAATAAACAAGCTTTGTTGCAGGCAAAATCATTTGCCTTTCTGGTCCTCCTGGAGTGGGTAAAACTAGCATTGGTCGTTCAATTGCACGTGCTTTGAACAGAAAGTTTTATAGGTTCTCGGTTGGTGGATTGTCTGATGTTGCTGAAATCAAGGTTAAGAAAGTGTTTTAAGCACAATTATACATCTGACTATTAGCGGTAGAGGGGGCAAGATGGCTTGGTCAAATAGATTGGGTTGGGAACTTGGATGACCCAAACAGTTAGTTTGTCTCTTGTTAAAAAAATAGAAGTTTACAAAAAAAGAATAGAATGTTGATTAAGATGCAAACGGAAATGTTAGTTATTACAATGATACTCTACATGTTTCATATTTGAATAAATTAAGTGGCTGTGTACATTAGAAAAGGGATAAATATAATATATCTAGATGCCACCCAGTATTCAAATTTTTTTTTCATTAGGGGCACTGATTTTGAAAACTATTTTATAGGCCCACCCGAGTATGTCTCTTTCTATTTATACACCAAATTGAGCTAAATTTATGCCAGGTATTCAAATTTTTTTTTCATTAGGGCACTGATTTATGAAAACTATTTTATAGGCCCACCCGAGTATGTCTCTTTCTATTTATACACCAAATTGAGCTAAATTTATGCAGGAAATTTTAAAATGACAAAAAATGCCCCTAGTTGTAACAAATTAAAGTTGCATATAATAATTAAAATGTGAAATGCCAGTTGTACTATTCTAATCACTTCTAACATGAGATATATGCATTGCATTGAAGGGTAATTGGCATTACACATTAAATCACTACATGTATTGTTTAATCTGTTAAAATCAGGGGCATTTTATAATTTTACAGTTTTAGTTAGTACCTGGGTGGCCTCCATGATCCCATTAAAGAAACGCTCTTGGCTACTTTCAACCTATTTGACTCTTTTTCATTGTAGCCAAGTTTTTTAAAATGACTCGTTTGAGATAAAGCACAACCCAAACGGTCTCATATTATAAATAAATGAATTTCCACCTCTAACTAGCAGTTTTTTTTTGGTATTAACGTTTAAAATTATACCAGGGACACCGCCGTACCTATATAGGTGCAATGCCTGGGAAAATGGTGCAGTGTCTGAAAAGTGTGGGAACTGCAAATCCTCTTGTTCTTATTGATGAGATCGACAAGGTACAATTAGTTTTGTAGAGGAGTAGGATCACAATTAATAATTGTATAATTAAACAACTTTATTTATTTTTCATTTCTTATCCTGGTTGCAGTTGGGAAGAGGATATGCAGGTGATCCTGCAAGTGCTATGCTGGAGCTGCTCGATCCAGAGCAAAATGCTAACTTTTTAGATCACTACCTTGATGTTCCAATTGACTTGTCAAAGGTCAGTGACAATATGTTGATATGAAAAAGTCTCAAGTACACCTTGTTTTTTAAATTTTATTAGCAAATATTTTAAACATTACCAAATTTGTGGTGCAGGTTTTGTTCGTATGCACTGCAAATGTAGTGGAAACGATACCAGGTCCACTTTTGGACAGAATGGAGATAATCCCAATTGCTGGTTATATTACTGATGAAAAAATGCATATTGCCAGAGATTATTTAGAAAAGAACACTCGTGATGCATGTGGTGTCAAGCCTGAACAGGTCTCTCTCTCTCTCCCTCTCTCTCTCTATATACATACATACATATATATCCGTCTCTCTTATTGATTTTGGAAATATGACAGTTAATTAGTCAGATTACATTTATTATAAGTAGATGCAAAGTAATTTTCACCAATTCTCTGTCAGTTGTTTAATATGCACACCGGAAGTAAGAAACTTGGAATCATGTACATGTTGTATATAGATTTGTTATTCTTTTTTAAGTTTTAGATACAACTCAAAGTGTAAAACCATCCACACAGATATGACTTACTCTAGTTCACAAATGTAAGTTGTAAAAATATTATTATAGGAAACCATGTTTTATTTTCGTATCTTTTATCCTGTTTTAGCAAAAAGAATCTTTTTTCATTTGGTTTCATGCAAGTTATTATTTGATTGAAACAACATTTATTCTAAATGTATGTGTAGCTTAAAATAGAAAATCAGAACATTCTAATTTTGTGTTGGTTCCATGTTAGTATTTTTTTTTTGAAACAGCAGGAGATATTAATAATATAGAAAAATAACAAGATGTTAGATCGTAGAAGAAAAAGAACAAGCCACGAAACAAATTGAGATTCTAAGTCAGACTTCAAAAAATGAAATTACACCCATGATAGCCGTTTATGTTAGAACAATGTTTGCATCATATAAGGATCTGATCTCATTTTTTTGAATTTCTCCCTAGTGTCTATAGAAAAGTGATTTCTGTTGTCGTATTGAAAGGTCGAAGCATATTATTATTCAGTTGCAAGCATAGAAACTAAACTTAGGTTCTTTAGTATGTGTTTAAGACTAATATTATGTACTAAAGTTTTCAGTTTTGACGTGTGATACCGAACAAGTCCTTTTTCAAATTTCAGGTTGAAGTGACAGATGCAGCTCTTCTTTCTTTAATAGAAAACTACTGCAGAGAAGCAGGGGTTCGTAGCCTTCAAAAACAAATTGAGAAAATTTACCGCAAGGTTTGCAGTCTTCTTTGATTATATTAATGTTCAGCATCATCACATTTACATGAACTAATGCTACATTTGTGTGCCTTTTTTGCAACTTTTTTGTAGATTGCTTTGCAACTAGTTCGACAAGGAGCAGAAAATGAATTTTCAATTGTAGAAAGTGAGTCAACTCAGGGTGCACCCGAGTCAAAGGAGAACGAAGCCAGTTCTGACTCTACAGAAGAAGGTGAAGTTGTTGAGGCGAATCAGGGTTCTGATTTAAAGGTAAAGCAACTAATGAGACTTATGTGATTATGAATGATATATATGTATTATCTAGTATTACATTTGAAGCGCCAAAACACTCATGACTTCTTATATTACATGGTCACTCCAGGATCCTGAACCAACTGAAAAAGTGTTGGTTGATGAGAAAAACCTTGCAGATTATGTTGGAAAACCGGTTTTCCATGCTGAACGCATGTATGACCAGACACCGCTAGGAGTTGTTATGGGCCTGGCTTGGACCGCAATGGGTGGGTCCACTTTATATATAGAGACGACACAGGTTGAACAAGGTGAAGGGAAAGGAGCCCTTCATCTGACGGGTCAACTTGGTGATGTCATGAAAGAAAGTGCCCAAATTGCTCACACTGTTGCAAGAGCAATATTGGCTGCAAAAGACCATGATAACCCATTTTTTGCAAATTCCAAGCTTCATTTACATGTCCCTGCTGGTGCTACACCTAAGGATGGCCCTAGCGCCGGTTGCACGATGATTACTTCCTTGCTTTCACTTGCATTGAACAAACATGTCAAGAAGGACCTAGCCATGACCGGGGAAGTCACCCTAACGGGCCGGGTCCTTCCAATTGGAGGGGTATGTATCTTATACCTGACTATAAGTTTTGGCTTTATAGTTAAATTGTATACATGGAATTTGCAGAAACATATCCGAGTGCCCTTCTATAACGTTTAGACCTAAAACCGTACCAACTTTCTTCTTTTTAAATTTTAATTAAATGTGCCACAAAAAGCTATGTTGTAATCCTTATGTGTTACAAAAAGGGTATTTCATAGTGGTGGCAATTTTGATCCATGTTCTTATGAAAGCGTGAATTCGGGTTTTCTGTTATCTTAAACAAATTAAATAGAAAAAAAGTTATCTATAAGGGGAATGGATCAAACGATTTGAAGGTCGCCTATCTATTTTACCCAATACTCAAACCCACCTGACCCGCACATCTTAAAAACGTTTTGAAACATTTTGTGTGCATTTGCATATTCATTTTTAGATGCCTTGCTGATTCGTATTATCTCTTGGTGTGCAAACATTTACAGGTAAGGAAAAGACCATAGCTGCAAGACGAAGCGGCGTGAAAACTATAATATTTCCTTTAGCTAATAAAAGAGACTTTGACGAGCTGGCGCAGAATGTGAAGGAAGGTCTTGATGTCCATTTTGTAGATGACTACAATCAAATATTTGATTTGGCTTTTGAAAATGAAAAATAAGTCACCTTATCAATACTTTGGCGCCAAAGTCCATATCCCTGCATGTTAAAGCTTTTTCTGACTGACCTACCCACTGGTGAAATAAGCAGGTTTCTTGTTGAACATTTCGTAATATGAAATCTCTTCAGGACAAGATTTAACATATAGTTATTTTTTCCAAGTGTTACATCATAAAAAAACTTGTAACATGCATGAGTTTGAATACATAATGTAGCCAATTTGGTTTATTGGTTCCTCACTATATCAACTTGATTTACGCATTTGACAACATACCCAGTAAAAATCTCGCTCATAGAGTAGGGTCTGAAGAGGGTTGGAACAACCGCAAACCTTACCCCTAACTCATGGGATAGATAGATTGTTTCTAACAAGACCCCTAGCTCAAAGAACAAAAAGAAGAAAGATGACTGAAATATAAACATAATGCAAATAGCACATAAAAATACCATGTAACACCTAGCACATAATAAGACCTCTAGCTCAAAGAACAAAGAGAAGAAAGATGCCTAAAATATAAACACAATGCAAATAGCACATAAAAATACCATGTTACATCTAGTACATAACAACATAAAAAGACAAGAAGACACATCGAGTCACATGAACTAACAATATTTTCAGATATCTTTGACATGAAACATGAACATGCGTCATCACATAACACACAAGTCAATACACGTAGGGCGGAAAGAAAACGCAGCAAATAACACTTAAACATAGCATATGACACATGTCATATAACAACACTTAAAAGACAGGTATACATACATAAACAAGCATGCAGTGAACGTGTACTCAAATATATGATACCATGAAGTAAAAGCTAGAAATAACCTTCATAGCTAGCAGCAGACCTGATGATACAGTCATATATATACATGGATTAAGGGCATACCTTAAGAAGGCAAATCAAGGTAAAAGGCTAACATTTGAATGTATATCTAAAGCATCCTAGGTGAGAAAATCACAAAACCAAAAGACAATCTCATACGTATTTCATCCTCCTATAAATCCCTATCCTTTATCTGACATCTTTAAAAGCTTCTATCACTAATTATGTTCTGAGGTGCAAGTCTATCAAGTTTTGGTTTGCCTTTTCTTCTCTTCTCGTCTACCATGAGGTTCTCCACCCTCCTCACCTGAGCAGTGCACTTTCTTCTCCTAACGTGACCGGACCATCTTAATCTTCCCTCTCTTATCTTCTTTGAGATGCGTGCTACCCCTAATCTAGCTTTAAGAACTTCATTTCTTATCCTATCTAGTCTTGTGTGTTTGTATGTCCACCTTTAGCATCCTCATCTCCACAACCTCCAGCTTGCGTATTTGCTTCTTGAATGCCCAATATTCGCTTCCATATAACATGGCTGGTGGAACTGCAACTCAATAGAATTTCTCTTTTAGTTTCTTTGCGAACCTTCTTTGGCCTCTCTTCACTTACACCAACTAGCCTGCACACGACGAGTCTCGTCACTTTCAATGCCTTTGTCGCTCTGAACGAACGATCTTAAATATTCAAACTTGGTTGTTAGTTGTACAACTCGCCCTTCGGTCATGATCTCGATGTCATCTTCAATGTTGACCCCACTAAAGTCACAATAAAGATTATTTGGTTTTAGACCATCCTTTACTATCCAAGGTTGCCCTCCACTCCTCAAGCTTCTCGTTTAAGTCTTACTTACTTTACGCCACTAAGACAATATCATCCGCAAATAGTAAGCGCCAAGGTATTGTATTTTGAATCGACTTGGGCAGCTCATAGGGGACTAATGTAAACAGAAACAGACTCAATGCTGAGCCTTGATGCAAACCCACGTCTACAAGGAAAGTGTTTGTGTCACCCATCGGTGTCCTTACGACTGTCCTTGCACAATCATACATATCCCTAATAACCTGAATATACCTTTCTAGGATCCATCAAGATTGAAGACTTCCCAAATCACGCTTCGGGGCACACTATCGTATGCCTTCTCGAGATCTATAAACACCATATGTAGATCCTGCTTCTTTTCCCTATAATTCTCCATACACCTTCTAAGGTGTGTATTGCCTTTGTAGTACATCCCCCCGACATAAAACCAAAGTGGTTTTCTGAAACTCCAGTTTCCTTTCTAATTCTTGCTTCGATCACTCTCTCCCATAGTATTATAGTATGACTTGTAAGCTTTATCCCCCTATAGTTTTCACAGTCTTCAGCATCTCCTTTGTTTTAATACATAGGTATTATAAAACTACCTATCCGTTAGTTGTTTTACGGGTGAAATCTCATTTTTCTTGTAGGTAAAAGCAAAAGGGGTTCATGTAAGTTCAGTTGTAAACATTTTGTCCATTTAAAAGATTTTATTTTATTTTATTTCAAGTTTTGATTATGAATATAACCCAATTGACTCGCTTCTCTCAAATACATGTATAGGATAAAAAACATATCATAAACACTTTTCGTTTTACTGTTCTCTTGTTCTATAAGGGAAGAAACACCTTCTCGTGTGTTATCAATCTATTTTTTAATGCGATATGAAACTCATTCATGTAACATTTTGTAATGAGATAATAATGGATTATTTTTCACCACATACAAGGAAAATATATACTTGACTATAAGATCAAATAAAACATAAATTTGCCTATCTTAAGCACATTTCGTTCTAGTCTTCTCTTGTTTTATAGGGCGGAAAAACACCTTGTGTTTTACAATGCAATGTGAGCCTCCTATCCTTCATGTATAAATAGATAATAATGATTATTTTCAATACATACAAGGAAAATATATACTTCACAATAAGTTCAAATAAATCATGGCAGTGTATATGTCGTTCAAACAAACAAAGAATAAAAGTCAATCAGATAAATGGGTTTAACACATGGTGTTCGCCTTATACTTTTAAGAATTTTATATCTAGTGCCGTTGTCTATGACAAAAATTAAAACGTGCCATGTTTGACTTCAACGATTCATCCTGTCAATCCATACCAGTTAACTCGCCAACCCGACATGGTTAACACATGTAGACATAGCAAGAGACCGCTCCCATCATCTGTTGAAGTTGAAGATAACAGTCAACAAACCTGATGTCGATCAAACAAACTAAAGATACTCCATCAACCCCAATGAAGACGATTGAACAGAATTGATAATATGAATTTTGAAAGGAATGGTTCCATTTCCAACGGCCCCTAAGTTTATGATAGTCTTCACACATCTGGTTACTCCCCGTCCTTTGTGGTCGGGTGGATGATGATCAATGTAAACAAACTTGCAAATCGAGTGGCTGGAAAGTTCAGTCAAATTACAAAGTCGTTTCTTAATGAAGTATTTGTTTTTGTTAAAACACATGTTACAAGAAGCAGAAGCCATGGTATTAATGAGGACTGCAACAGAAGAAGGTGATATGGCAATCTATTACTACAAACAGTGGTGGGGCAGATCGATAGAAATGAAAGGAATTTCATCTCCAGGAGGGCCACAGAGTAAAGATAGTGTTTGAAATGAAAATGGCGAATGAACCAAAGCAAATTATGAAACACGTCGTGCCATGTCATCAAGGTCAGACAAATTAGCGATGCCACATCACTGTCCCAATGTAGATCTATAGAGTGGTATTATTGCCAGAGTTTGATACATAATGAAGATTTACACACATGCAATGAACCCTTGATTTTTTTTCATCTACTTTTATCTTACATACAATAAAAGTATATCGAGAAACTTGTTACCAAAAGTTATAGGGCAAATTATCATAAAATAACTACCACAGAATAAATAAAAATACCAAATTTGATGAAAACCTCAAACTAAAACATCCATGTTCAAAATTTATGGACCAAAACAAACTAGGATGATCATTAAACTAAGCCTGTCAAACTAATTCAGTTCTATTCGTTTATATCATCTGATAGGAATTACATACCTCAGTTGACTTTTCTTTGTCGAACCACAAAGTGGTTCTATAATACCAAAAACCAGAAACGGTAGCCAAAGACAACTCAGATAAACTCAAGATCACAAACCGAAACATCCTCAGCCATTAAAGTGTCTCAAAAGTCACAACCAGATTTGTCTTTAGCCGCTGTTAGACCATGCAGATTTGCTCCCTGCTTTCATCTACCATCAGATGTTAGTAACATTGAACTACCTGGGTAATAAAATTTCAAATTTGGACACATGAAACAGTGAAAAAATTAGGGTAATAACCAAGTGGTGTTTTCTGATCATTTTGAGACACTTTTATGTTTTAGGGTTTAGTTATCTGATTATTGAGACTTGAAATCATGATATGAATAAACATATTCCTTTTCTCATTATTGAGATACTTTTACTACATAAAGTATATCCTTTTTTAACAAATTTTGTCTTTTTGGTCATTTTACTGATTGATTCCTTAAAAATCTAAATTTCTTAACCAACCAAACATCATATTATCTAACTGTTACAACTTACAACTCCAAAGAGTCAGACAACCAAACTTATCACTTTTGAAACTGAAGCAAACACCCCCTAAGCACCACAAGAAACAAATAAAGAAAGCGAATAAACACTAAAAGACTATTAGTGCTGACACTTGCCTGGGGTTTTTAGATTTGATAACTGAACATCTATGGTTCAGTTTGCAACTTCGTGTGCAGAGTCTTTCACATTCTTTGTCTCGTCCAACCTTCTTTTCTTTGATGCAGAATCCCCATTATCTCTTTCATTTTGAATTTCTTTTTTTCCTTTTCTTTTCCTTTGCCTTTTTCAACCATTCTCTCTTTTCCCTTTTCGGATTGTAATTCACCGTTGGGAGCAAATAACGGAGGTTCTCTACCACTTAGCCTACAAAACACTTTTTCAACTGTTTCGTTTATTTCTTTCCCTAATCCATTACTGTCTAAAATCAACTCCCAAACTGATTTAGAAGCCTTTTCAAGCACAGGGATTCTGCAATAAATCAAAACCGATATAGAATATAATTTCAAAAAATAATATATTGGAGAAAAAGATTACCCATTTCTTCAAATGAATTATGATATAGAAAATTAGATCACTTCATTGAAACTTACTCAAGTTCTTGCGGAGAGCATCAAAGAGTTCTCTTTTCGTTTGTTTCTCTGCCCCTGGTGTGTTGAGAACCTTACTCTGCTCTACCATTTTTATGGGTACTCTTTAAATCTTCCTATACAAAAAAAGCCAATCTTGAGATCATATAAATGAATAAGTGCAATAGAAAAAAAAAAATCTGCTCAAGATGGTTTAAAATCGTTTTTATGAAATACATGGTAATTTTAACCCATGATACAATTAAATGGGTTGATTAGGCCATTTAATATAAGTCTATCGGTTGGTTTGGGTTGTAAATTATTTCTAATGGGTCTAACTAGGCATACTTCAAATTAAGAAAAGAAATACACGTTATTACACTGGACTGAATCTGTTTTTGCGTAAAAAGATCCCTGTGTTCGCCTATTATATATAAAAAATCTAAAAAAAGAAATGAAAAAAAAAACAGAATGTTACAGAATATGAAATGATGTTAATGTACTACTCTTAAGTCTTCTATATCTTTTACCGTTTGATGCAAATAACCATTATCTTCAACCATAGTGAAGTTTGCTTATGATCAATGACATGTGATCTTAATGGTGCCTTTCTAGATCAAACCAAGCAGAGGTGCTTGATGTTTTAAGCCTTCCACTTCTTTAATTTGATCATTCTGTTAATTCAATACAATCACAACTTCCCTCTACAGCGAAAACGATTTGCCATCTGAACAGGGAACTCATCGTTTTCACATTGAAAATAAAAACATAGAAACTGGACTTGATATATAGAGAGAGCAGTAAAGTAAGCACCATACAATTCTATTTGAGCATCCAGAATAAAAAAGATAAAACTCATGTCTTTATTTTTTTCTTTCTTTCTTTAGGTTATAGAATGTAACACAGAATAAGACTCTAACACCAAAGAACAAGTTCAAGATGTTGAGCATAAGAAGAGAGTGAATATTATCATAGGACATACACATATATAGATCACTAGACATGAGTATAAAAGAGAAGGAACATGAAAACCTACATTGGCTTTGAGCTGATTGATGATTTTCAATCTCAAGGTGTCAATTGTGCCGTCGTTCATCAACGACTCCAGTACATCTTCCGGAGTTATCACTGAAGATGATGATTCCATTCTAAAGCCCTGAAATTTCAAGTCTGAAATCGAAAGCCTTAACTGAACCCACGCACCGATTTAGGAGGAAAAGAAAATAGGTTTCGGAGAAACTGAAATTGAAATGAAATCGAAGGATGCCTACAGATTTGCAAGGGTGACAATGAATGTATAAATAACGTTTGGAGTTTTGATATTAGGTTTTTGCGGTTGCGTGATTCTTGATTAGTCGAGCTGACGAAGGAATCGGTCTTCGTTCCAGCGATTTTAAAGAGGTATTACAACCATGGGCGTAAAAAAAACGAAATTCTTTCGTATTCGAAACCGAAAAAACCGATTCGAATTTTTAATCGGATATTATTCTTGTAATTTTTAAAATATTTATTAGTTCTTAAATGATCTTAATTTTATTTTTATATCACCCTATAGTTACAAACAAAAGCAAATGAACAGTAGAAGCAGTGGATTATATTAGGTAGTAGTTTTAGTAAACCTGTGTATTATAAGAGTTGAATAAATAAAATTTTATTAATTATAAATAACATTTTAACATTAGATATTACGTATGAGTAACGAGTATAAGTAATAAAACAATGGTATCAATTTTTTAAAACTTTTATTTTTAAACTTATTTTTTTTTTTTTTCAAAAAACAAATTAAATATTTTGTTTTCAAATAATAGTTTTAAAAAATATCATTTTTTAATTTTTCTTATTATAATTCTAAATTTAATTAGTTTGGTTTAAAATAAATTTACTTCTAAAAACACTAATTTTAAAATATTTTGTATTTTTAAAAGTTCAAGTTTTTGGAAAAAAATTTATTTATAAAAATTGTTCTTAGAAATAACATTGATAAAAGTTTTTTTTTTAATTTTTAAAAAATAGTTTTTTAATCTAGAAGAGAATTAATATTATTTGCAACTAATGTAATCATCTAATAGCAGAGAAAAACGAGAAAATTTTGGTGAGAAAAAATATGATACTGCTATGTGTCCATCTTATTTACTCTTTTATTAGAGTAAAAAATTTTCATTGAAGTTACAGTCATCTTTTCACATTAGAAATAAATAATGACACACAAACATAAAAAACTTAAACAAAAAGAAAGAGAAAGATAGGAGAAGCACTCGCGTTTTTCTCTCTCTCTTCTTGGGATTACGGTTGACAGGGATTTTGGGTTGTAGTGGACTCGATGGTCTCGGGTCTTCACGATGGGGTGGGGGCAGTGAATCTGGGCAGATCGATGCTTGTGAAGGCGAGGATGGTGAATGGCGTTCGATTTATCAACATTCGAAACTGTTTTTTATAATTCTTATTTAGGTTTGTGGTTTTAAGTGTGTGAGTTTTTTGGATTAGACCGAACCGGTTTTACGTAATAACTAAAACTGGAGCCTTACTGCCTATGCACGTTTTTTATGAGCATTGGTCCGTTTCAAAATTAGGTTATCACTTGGATCCATTTTTGCTAATTTTTGCCCAACCATTAACAATTACTAACTGTTACTGCCACGTGTTCTTGATTTAAAGCATTGTACATTGAAATTCTAAAGATATAGAAAGATAAATGCATTGTTGACTAATCTTAATTTTAAACAATATATTAACTTTCTGTTAGTTATTAATAAGCTTATATATTTGTTAATACTTTTAAGGGTGAGTGTGCACTAAAAGTTTCTTTCATATTTGCTAAGTTCCTACATAGGTTTCTACATAAACTCTGCATTTTGATTATTAACCGCAGGGGACCACCTATGATCGATACTGATGCTAAGAGAGTATAGGTTTAGTCAACCTATTTCTTTTCTTGAGTACATGGGAAGCTCTCACTATAATGTCAACCTTTTTTTTTTTTCTCATCTAATTAAATTCAATTTTTGAATTTTATAAAAGCATGAGCTTACAATATGCTTTGTAGATATTTACACCTTTGATTGACCTATTAGATGGATTAGAAGGGGTCCTAGCGAAACATGTGTTTTTTTTTTTTTTTTTCCAGAAAAGCTATAGATCCACAACAAGTATCTTTCATGTTCTCAGTTTATGCTTTCACTTTAACATGCACGACTTGGATATAATAGGAATCATGACATAGAAATTACCGAATACCAGAAACAATGAAATTTCATACTTTTGCTTTCACTGTCGAAAGCCTATGTGGAGTATGAACTTAGTTGTTTTTCTCGCCCGACTAAACTTTTAAATAACTCAAAGCAGTTTATGAAAACTAACAAAGAGCTGCCCCTGATGAATTAAGAGCAGCGGCGGACCCAAAATTTCTTTTTCATAGATGTCGGAAAATTTTAGGGATTAATTGTCTATTATTACATATATTACATGTTTTTGGTTCGGGTCGAGTCAGTCACATAAAAATTGTTCGGGTTAGGTCGGTTGTATAATAACAAGACAAAACCAAATTTAATTTCAAACGTACAATAAAAATATGTGTTCTTTGTTTTGTAGGAAAGCTGCTACGAGTAACAATGAGTTTTTCATCCTCGAGGTTCATGCTTTAAATAGTTATGAGTCAAACCCGAACCTTGAGTGTAAATTGAAGTGATAGTCGTTACTATGTGTTTTCTATCCGTGTTTGGATGCACTCCCTCATTGCAGAGTTCCTCGTGCTACGCACGAGCGGAACATTGCTAGTTATGTTTTAATTTATCTACATATACACACACATATAATTATTATTTTTCTATTATTTATGACATAATATGGTTCCAGCGTCAAACCAATCCGACTAGTGAATCACTAAAATGACGGTTGTACAGTATGAAGGCACAACTCATCATGTGCTTTTTTGCTTACTCAGTGCAATGTAAACTTGTCAATTTCTAAGCACAACTTGTTATTCAGTTGGCCCCACTCTTGTTTGCTACAAGGCACGACAAACAAACGTGTTGTCTGTTTTGGTTTGCGACTCTTATCGGATTCCCTTCTATCAAAACATTAATAGCAGTCAAATAATGATTCAAAAGAAAGTCACAAGGACTGTAGATTAACTTGTTTACTTAAAATGACAATTTCCCTAATTTTTCATTAAATTTTCAATCCGTGTCTTTCCCGATTCAACATTGTTTTTTCTTTTCATCAATCAATTAAATAATTACCAATGATCTTAGTTAATGAGTTTTTTCAGTAATGGGTTTCCTCCTGAAGAGGTTAGGGGTGCGGCCACGACTAGAAAACGGATAAATGAGCCCGATTAAGATAACACCTATACTTCGAAACGGGGTCGCACATTTGTCGTTCAAAAAAAAATTTAATAATTTTTCTATATACATCAAAACTTTAGAATACTGCATACTATCTCTCTAATCCAACTTATAATCCTTACTTTGACCACCATCTAACCCTACTTATAAATCCCGACTTTAATCATCATATGTAAGTGTTGAACCCTTAACCATCTACATGTAATATATTCTCTACACCCCTTGCACCGCTACATTATGTAATATGTTTTTATGTATCTTGCACCGCTACGCTATAAGTTCTTTGATTTTTATCGGATAAAAAAAATAAACAACATGATCTAATAAATCTTACAATGTTGTTCAAAACTTGAAATGAACCAAACAATATTGTTCAAACAGTTAACCTTAAAACCCAAAAGTATAAACCACTAATATCATCACTATCAACCATACAACCTTTGATCAAAAACCAAAATCAAGTAGTTCACCACTAACATCAACAATTAACTAAACCAGAAACGATCAAAGTAGATGAACATCATCTTCAACCTCAAGACGTTGAAGTTGCAGCAGCACAGTTCTTGGGCTTCTTCACTATCAACACCGGACACTTGCTGTTTTGCGCACAGTGATTGCTCACACTCCCAAGAAACGCCCTGGTCGAAAACCTCATAAATTACACCAATTACACAACCCTGATGCTAAAACAAATAATTGATCATGCATAAAAATACGAACACTTGAATATTACCTCTTGATTAAACCGTAGCCATGGCTGCCCAACACCACCATGTCAACACCCATCTTCTCCGCCACATCGCAAATCACATCGCGTGGATCACCAACCTCAACCCGCGTCTCCACCTTCACGTCTTCAAAGTCTTTGCAAAGCTTCTTGGCTTTCTCTATCACACTTTCAGCTACATCGTTCCTGTACTTGTCCATCGTCGCGATTATATCTTGAGAAAACAAGTATCCTGATCAAAACCATATGTTTTTATTAAATTGGTTTAATGAAAGTGATCAACAGACACCACTACCAGAAAACAGGGCGTTTGCAAACCATCTTTTGGTTCTAAAGAATTGACTGCAACCGGTGGAGAAGCTTGAGTAAATATGCAGGGGGGTGAAAGTCACGAGACCCAAATCAGGAAGGCTAGACTCAATACGTATAAGTTTTGGCCGAAATACATATAATTTTCCACTACTAGGCGGAAAAAAACAAAAAGCCCCCCTCCCCCAAACAAAGCTCCGCCAATGACTGCGACTATCTTTTCGGTCGTAACGAAATTGACCATTTTGCCACCAGATCTCAAGTGGTAGCTACGATCTTCTTATTCACGTTCGGCACTGGTTTCTCGGTCATAATTTATGGTAGCAATTATCTAGTTTTTTAGTACTAAACACAACAAAACAACCATAAATTTTAATAGCATTTGCTCACTTTTCTAGTAGTAAACATACAAGACACTCATAAATTTTGATAACTATCGTTTAGTTTTCTAGTAGTGAACATAACAAAACAGCCATAAATTTCGATAGCAATTATCCAGTTTTTTAGTAGTAAACATTATAAAACCGCCACAAAATTTGACAGTTTTCTAGTACTAAACATAAAAAAACAACCATAGATTTTAGAATGAGGTTATTTTACAAAGCGTATTTTTGCTACAAAGCGTACGAAGACACAATAAGACTAAAAAAATCACAAAAAAAATTATATCTCATAATTTAAATCGAATTTCAAAAAAGTACTTTGTAGTCTCTGTTCCTCTCGTCGTCCTCTTCAAAAAAAAATAAAAAAAATTCCATTACGTCTTTTATGACTCATAATGTACTCTTCCACTTTATAATAAAAATACATTTTACACATCTGAACCTCTAACAGTTGCTCTCAAGCAGTGCACATAACAAAACAACCGCAAATTTCGTTAGCAATTACTCAGATTTCTAGCAGTGAACATAAAACATACGACGAAAGACCGGTTCAATATCTGTTAGAAACATGGTTTGTATTCTACCTGTGCCGTCGAGAGATGTGTATACGACATGCGGTGGTTTCACATACAGGAGGACGACGGTGTCTTTCGATTTGTCGGTGACGACGTTTTTCAGGCACCACGACAGCGCGTAAGTGCTCTCTTCTCCTTCGTCAACGGCCACCAGTATCTTACGTTGGTTCGTTGTCGTCGATCTGCGGCTCATGATCGTCGGTGATGTGTTTAGATCAGTAAATGTAGAGTGTGTGTGTGTTTGATTGAACGGAGAGTTGATTGAATGGGAATATTATAGTGGTGATGTATACAGGTGTCGTGAACAAAGTGAACTGTGTGGCCAGCGGTTTCTGGTATTCATTGCGTTTAACTGATTTGCTACCATGGTTTTGTTTTTGACACCGGTTTACAGTCTTTGTTTCTTTTCTTTAATCATTTCTTTGTTTGAAAGTGAAATGTTTCTGGTTTACGGATAGGGAAGCTATCTAAATTCAAATATTAGAGTGAAATTTTTATAATCATATCATTATGTTTTTTATATTATAAGAATGGTTTTGAATGGTTGTAAGTGAAGTAGAAAAAAAATGTTATTGTTTATCAGTATATTTGAAAAATTACTGTTCAATCTCTATAAAAATTTTAATATTTTTTAAAGTAGTTGCGAGTGAAGGAGATATAAAAAAGTAATGATAAACGTATAAAAAACATTATTTAATTAAAAAAAGAGAGAAATTAGTGATTTTTAGTGTAATTATATGAATAAAGATGAGAAATCCACTATGAATGCTTTTAGAGCATTCAAACTAGTTCCCTATTTTAACGTGATTGTGTGTTATATATTATGGAGGATGTTGTAAGTGGTTTTGTGAGAAACACGATACAACCCCCATAAATTTTTTAATATTTTGAAAAATATTTGTGAGTGAAATAGAGAGAAACGTAATGATAAGGATATAAAAAGTATTATTATTTAACTAACAAAGATATAGAAAAATAGTGTGAATGCTCTCACAAAGTTAGGAATTGATCTTGGCCACTACTTTTTAGAAGGTCGTTAAATTGTTCCGTAAAACAATTGTTTGAGTATTAGGGCTATTTGAGTTATTCACCGGACGGTCATTTGAGTTTGAGGGTGACGTATTTGAGTTTAGGGGTGGTGTAAAATAACAAATCATGAATATACAATTACTATATATAGTTTAAAAAGTTGTTCGGTAGTAACATTTAAATCACTGAATAGTTGCCACTAATGATTTTTCATATATTTAACTTTGTGCCAACATGGCAATAGCTTCACCCTTTATTTCACAAAATAGGTTAAATATTTAGCTGAAACTGTATAGTCAGCTACATATTAGTCATTAGTCTCGGATACACTTGTTATTTTCTAGTTTGTCATTTTGGGTGGTACGACACAAGTAGTTGGCATTTGAATTGGCTTGTTAGTTAGACGGCTCAGTTTCAAAGCTTGGGTGATGAGCCGATTGTTAAGAGAACAATAACTGTGAAACGCAACCGATTCATTTCTTTGCTTATACTATGAACAATAGTCATACATTCATTATGATGATGTCTCACAATACTCTATGTACCTATACATGAGATCTCTATATCTCTGTTTTTGGAAGAAAAAGGTATAACTACCTTCTAACAAACAAAGAAAAAAATTATCAATATTAGCCCTTCCATTTCTAGAATACTACCACCTAGTCCTTTAACTTGTTATTAAAGAGACTATTTGACTTTCACCCAACTACACAACACTTTGATTTTGACTTTAACCATCACAATCTCCACCTTAAATCAGAAATCATAAGACTCAACCAATACCAAGTGACTCCACACACCGATCAAACTTTGCACCAGACAAAGGTTTAGTAAATACATCAGCAATATTAACCTCTGTATCAACTTCCTCTATCATGACTTCCTTTGCATTAATTATATTTGAATAAAATGCAGCTTCACACTCACATGTTTAGTTCTCTCATGATATACACTGTTCTTGGCCAATTGCACAGCACCCTAGTTATCACACAGAACCCTTGTTGCTGACAAAACTAAGCCCAACTTAGCTGCAAACCCCTTTAACCACAAGGCATCTTTTACAGCCTCAGTTAAAGCCATATACTCAGCTTCTGTTGAAGACAATGCTACAACTTGCTGAAGTTGTGCCTTCCAACTCACAGTATTACCAAACACCTAAAATGCATATCCAGTCACTGACCTTCCCATATCCAGATCTTTTGCAAAATCTGAATCAATATAGCCTAAGACACTACACTTGGATAAATTTGAATCTCCTGTAAATACTAACCCCAACTGCTTAGTACCATTCAAATATCAAAGTAACCACTTAGCTGCTTCCCAGTAAGCTTTGCTAGGATTAGATATGAATCTACTAACCACACTCACTGCATACCCAATGTCAGGTCGGGTGCAAACCATCAAATACATTAAGCTCCCCACCACATTAGCATAGGGAAATCCACTCATATACTTTTCTTCTTCTATTATGGTAGGAGAATCTCTTCTTGAGAGTTTAAAATAAGCTGCTAAAGGTGTTTTGATAGGTTTACACTCCAACATCCCATAATTTGCTAACACCTTCTTTATATATGAACTCTGGGACAACACCAACCTTCTTTTCACTCTATCTCTACTAATATGCATCCCCAATATCTTTCTTGGTTCCCCTAAGACTTTCATGTCAAACTCAGACATCATAAATTCTTAGTTTCTTCAATAATCTGCTTATCCTTGCAAGCTACCAACATATCATCAACATATAGTAATAGATATACATAACACCCAGTGTCATATTCCTTTTGATAAACACAGTAATCATAAGCACTTCTGGAAAAACCATGAGTAATCATATACTCATCAAATCTTATATACCACTGCTTAGGGGACTGTTTAAGGCCATCTAAGGACCTTTTTAACAAACAAACTTGATCCTCCTTTCCCTTTACTTCAAATCCCTCGGGTTGCTTCATATATATCCGCTCATCCAAATTCCCATGTAAGAATGTTGTCTTAACATCAAGCTGTTCTAACTCTAAGTCAAGAAAATCATTAAAGAAAGCATTATTATGATAGAAGAATGCTTAACAAGTAGGGAAAAAAGCTCAGTATAATCAACACCTTCCCTCTTAGTGAACCCCTTTGCTACAAGTCTGGCCTTGTATCTAGGTGGATCACCACTAAGCATACCTTCTTTCAATTTATAAATCCACTTACAAGATACCAGAGTTTGGTACTTTGGCTTGTCTACCACCTCCCAAGTTCCATTTTTATACAAAGAATCATTTCCTCATTCATAGCTGCAATACATTTATCTTTATGAATAGAATTAATTGCATTAGAGAAACTTAGTGGTTCATAGTTGTCTTCTAGTTCTGCAACAATGAATGCAATGGCTGTAACATCTTCATCACTTCTGTACTTGATGGGAGGTACAATAGTTCTCCTAGGACTGTCTCATGCCAAATTATAGTTACTACAACCACTACTTGACTCACAGACCCTGTTAGTTTCTTTCTGAGATACATCATCAGACTCCACCTTAATTTGCACACCTTGACCACTATGAGGTTCACTATTAGTCTGATTATTTATACTCCCTACAATATGTTTATAGAGGACATCCTCTTTACACTCAACATTTTTGTTGACAATTACCCTTGGACTACCCCATCAAGTAGGTAAGTGTTATTTTCCCTCCTAGTCCCTAACAGTACCACCATAGATCCCTTCACAACCCTAGCCTTCCTATTTTTAAGACTGACATGATAACCTTTTCTTTCAATGGTACCCAGTGATAACAGGCTTCTTTTGAGTGAAGGAATATACCTGACCTTTCTTAGATCAATTTCAACCCCACTCTCCAACTTGACTGTGACAGTTCCATTACCTAGCACCTTACAAGGTCTATCATCACCCAATTTCACAGTACCTAAAACTTCCTCAACCAGGTCTTTGAAGAACTCTTTAACAGGGGACATATGTTATGAGCACCCAGAATCCATCACCCATTTACCTTTAATGCTATCACTGGTAACCATAAGTACATCAGAGCTCTCATATCCCTCTGAACACTTATCTTGTGCACTATGGTTATCCTGGACTTTGTGACTAGCCGATTCTCCCCTCTTTTTCTTCTTCCAATCTGGGCAGTCTTTCTTAAGATGCTTCTCAGAACTACATACATATCATCTTTTCTTAAATCTTGACTTAGACCGAGTGTTCTGCTTGCCCCTTTGAGTTTGTTGGTTCGGCCTTCCTCTCACCATCAACCCTTCTCCACCATCTTCCTTTACGTCTGACCTTTTCTTTAGTTCTTTCAAATTAAGAGCAACCAGAACTTCTTCCATGGATAGGGTCTCCCTACCGTACATTAAGGTATCCACAAAGTGTTTATATGATTCGGGTAGGGAGGTCAAAAAGATAATGGCCTGATCTTCTTCTTCTAACTCCACCTTAATGTTTTCAAGATATATCACCAACTTATTGAATTCATCAGTGTGATCATCAATAGACTTTCCTAATGTCATTTGAAATGTGTACAATCTTTTCTTGAGGTATAATCGATTTGCCAATGATTTTGTTATGTACAACGACTCTAATTTTGCCCAAATTCCAGCAGCCGGTGTCTCTTTCGAAACCTCACGCAACACACGATCACCCATACTTAATAATCGTACTATGTGCACGTTCGAGGGTTTCCTTCTTCTCCTTGTCCGTCATGGTTGCCGGAAGATTCGCCTTGCCAAGCAGGGCGTCGTCGCTTACACCTTGATGAACAAGTAATGCCCTCATCTTCAATCGCCATAAGCTAAAATCGTTCTTCCTGTCTAATTTCTCAAGATCAAACTTTGTAGACACCATATTTGTCACACCCTCGCTAAAGCGGAAACACGAGGATGCGACAGACGGGATCGTCATAACACATTGGGGGTCAAGAGAATATCTAAAGGTATTCTCCGTACATGGGTCATGACGTCGCCCGACACATACGAACACATGTCAAGGATAGTCACTACCAGAACGTCATACCAAAATGCATAATCATACCAAAACTCCATACAGAAACAAATCAACACAATTGTCAAACAATAAAAAAAATCTCAAAATCCTCAAAATTACAATCCATAAAACCCAACAATTCGCAACATGTCCCAAAAGTCTCTTGAATGTCTAATGCTCCTAGTGGAGCGGTCTCGTCTAAGTTCACAACCATACACCTAGACTTCATTACCTGAAAAGACATGCTCTAAAAAGGTCAACATACGTTGGTGAGTTCACAGGTTTATAAGTACAAATATTTTGCCGTGTATAACATGTATAGAAAATTGTATATGAAAGAGATACATAGCAGTCAAGATATCAACATAAGTACGAATATAACCCAAGTCCAAGACATTCCAAAATTGCACACAACCGGATTATATTCACCCAAGGGCAAGCCCCGGCCAAGTCGGTCTCGACTAGTATTCCGACAACATGTAACAATATCTCTCCATAACGTCCAAGTACACAAGTTGAAGCACAAGCACAAGCACAAGTACACCCTCATGATTGAATATCAAGACTCATACCATGACCCAAACCACATACAATATTTCAAAAGAAAATCAAACACGGCATAGTCCAAATCCATAAGCATGATTTTCCCCCAAGTAAAATATATTAAAAAGGGGCTGTGAAACTCATCTTGAAATGTCACAGTTCAAATTCCACAACACGCAGAGGAAGCTCTAAAAAATATAATTCACACAAGGATTAATATAACACCAAATATCGATGACTAATATGGGTGCAATCCTGTTAGTCCAGCCCTTAACACTAATCAAGGTTTTCCATCGTCACACTTATTAATTTAATTCTTTTGTAAAGAGTTTTAATCAATATTATATGCAAATTTATCTTAATTTAGACTATTTAATCCCAACCCTTATTTTTTAGGTTTTAACAAAATAATTCAGCATACATATCTGATTGCGCATCAGTCTTGTATAGGCTGTTAGGAGATCGACACGACCACGAAACATCGCGTACGAGGTGTCATTTGAAAGAAGAGACATTAAATTAACTCCAGAAAAAGAATCAGGTTCATTTGACAAAATATGAGTAAGTTATGACACGAAGAATAAAGACCAATCTGCTGCCTAGATTCGTCAGTTTTGACCTTCAGTTTTGTTTGCTACGTTTGGAGGACCAAACGATGTCGAAACGACATGAAACCACTTGGGTTAGTTAGAGGACTCATAGGGATTAAATTTAGACCCAGAGTTTGCCCCAATTGGGCGTGTTTCGACCAAGTTATCACACGAACAAGATGACCCATTTTTTTGACAGCAAGCTGCCCAGATTGTTAGTTTCGTTGTTTTGATTTGTTCAACACATCAATACTTTCAAGGAACAATTCTAGTTATTTCAAAACGTTTTATAGGTCCAAAATCTCGATTAAGGGCAGGTCATCCAAGATTACATCCCAATCTTTTAGATTCGATTACCATACAAGACCAAGGATTAGGGTTTTTACCAAGTGATGAACCCGACAATCGTAACGCTTAGATCTTCACGATCTAGCACCAAAAACCAAGAATGAGAGATAATTAGATGAAGATTTGAATATAGATGATGAGTATCATCGATTTTAGAGTGTAACTAGAATTAAACTTCATCAAAAACGAATTTCGCTTACCGTAGCTTTGAAGACGAATGTTTCTAGCCGAGTTTAACGTTCTTGGATGACTTGGTTGCCAAAAACTCGATGGATGCACAAGTGATTTCAGAATTTTCGATGGCCAAGTGGAGAAGAAGAGAGAATTTTGGAGAAGGAGGTGGCTAGGGTTTCAAGGGAATTCCAAAATTTGTGAAAGTGAGGCCAAGGCAAAAGGGAATACCCCCCCTTAATCCTTGCGGCCGAAACATGGGAGGAAGAAGGGCCTTCGGGCCCTTGGCCTGTCTCGTGTATTCCGTCACGTCTCGAGCCGCGTGTCGTCAAATTTTTACGCTTTCAAATTCCGCGCGCAATAACGGTTCGAACGAACTATCACATGCCCTAGGATTTGGATAAATTATATTTTTAGAACCAATTTAAGTTGTTTTAACAGGCTTTAGGCAAAGCCCATGGATGTAAGACTAATTGGGTTATGGTGAAGTTTTCGTGTTTTACATTTTAGAAAACCCTCGATTGGGCTCAATACATAGAACCACATACGGCGACAAGCCCAATAGTCACATAAAGATATAAACTCCAGGCCCATTATAAAAACGTAGGCCCATTAGACCAAAATTTGGGCCCATCAAGAAAAGAACCATAAATCAAGACCTAGTCCAATTAAAGACGAAAGTCAAAGTCAAAAGTCAAAATTCAAACTACTGCCAAGGCCAACATACCTATTTTGGTGACGGATGTCACAATATTGGCCTTCAATTTCTTCGAGTTGATCTTTCCTCTTTGATTCGAGCCCTCACCTGGCTCTGATACTAATTGTTAAGAGAACAATCAAAGAACAATAACTGTGAAACACAACCGATTCGATTTCTTTGCTTATACTATGAACAATAATCATACATTCATTATGATGATCTCTCACGAGACTCAATGTACCTATACATGAGATCTCTATATCTCTGTTTTTGGAAGAAAAAGGTATAACTACCTTCTAACAAACAAAGAAAAGAATTAACAACATTAGCCCTTCAATTTCTAGAATACTACCACCTAGTCCTTTAACTTATTATTAAAGAGACTATTGACTTTCACCAACTACACTACACTTTGATTTTGATTTTGACTTTAACCATCACACCGATAATGGTTTAGTCGTAAATGAAAGTTACGACTATAGTGGAGTCGTATCTTGGAACGAATATGTTTTTAGGGAACTAGTTGCACGGTAGTTGTATTCGTGTACGCTTTAGACTCTCGTTAGATATTAGTGCGGGTCAAGCCTGAGATTGTGAAATTCAAAGCCGACTATGTAGCTACCGTCTAAGGGTAACCGCTAACATGACGTGCAATAATTGACATGTCAATTTGAAAAATGGCTAAAGTCAATTGTCATGTTAGTAAAAGATCATTTTGATGATTTTCCAAAACAACTTATCTATACTATATATAAATCATATGAGAGGGTATTTTAATATACCATAAAATTAAGAACAATTATTTTATTTAATGCATAAGATACAACCACTTTTGAAGGTAAAATAGTATTTTTAACATTATTTACAGATTAACCCTTACAATTAGTTACATAATAACCTTACACTTACTAACACTTACATAAATTTTTATATTATCTATCCATAAACCAAAAAAACTTAATTTGTTTTAAGATTTCAGCTATTTCTTTTAATCTATCATGTTTAAAAACTTTTTGAGAATACAATTATAATCTGTGTTTCTTTTAAACGTTTTGATGTAAACTTTTTGCTGAACCGATCTGTATTTTATGAGGTACAATAAGTTAATGTGTAAATGTACAAGTCGTAATACAGGACTCATTAGTTTGGTTTTTTAAATTTTATATTAGAAAAAACATCATAGCCTTTTGTAAAAATATTACAAGAATAACAAACTATTAGAAACATGTGTCGGATGTAAAATGTCACACTGCCGCATTGCACAGGAACCCTTCTAGTCTGAATACAGTATATTTTTATAGGTCGTTAGCTTTGCTAATTGATTGGATCAATGTCTCTCATTTTTTTGTTAAGAAGAAAAAGCTTATTAAGGTTGTGTTCTTTGTTGCATAGCGGTTATCTGGAAGCCTTTGATATAATATTTGGCAGAATTTCAAGCGGAATGTTTTTGCTTTTGATGATATCACATAGTGTTTCTTTCTTTGGTTCATGTATAGAAACCGTAATTATATCCTAACTTGGAACGAGTGGCTCAAAAACCCCATTTTGTTTGTAGATTGTATTTTTACCGACTAGTTTCTTGTTAGTCGTCTTTTGATAATATTACAGCTATTAAAAAATAAAGAGTTGTGTTTACAATAATGTAGTCTGTGTCGTAGTATCAATGTTATCGATACCGGTGTCGATATTATTTTTTTATGTTCTAATCAATGTAATTATATATTTTTGTTTTCGAATATGATATTTATTAAGTTTTGAATATATTTATTTTTATCTAGTAAATGTTATGGCTACAAATAAACTTGTCAAAATTACTGTTACAATGCTTCATCCTCAACATATATGGTCTAGACATGGCCAAAAAAACCGGTTCGGGAACTAGTTCGGCCAAAAAAACAGAACCAGTTTCCGGCCCAAACCGGTCCCAGCCCGGTCCGAACCGCCGGTTCCTCCACCGGTTCGAAGGTTCAAAAGTTGAAACCGGTTCCAAACCGGTTCCCGAACCAATTCAAACTGGATTTCAAAAAAATAGCCGTTATGTAGCGGCTATATAGCCGTTTTTTGACCTTGTTGTTTACCGTTTTTTGTGTTTTTTACCATTTTACCCCCATTAAGTTAGTATAAATATGCATTAGATGTTTTGATTGAATCATAACAACTTAAAACGCTCTCTATTCTAAAAAACGCTCAATACTCTCGTTCAATTCAACAAAAACTCTCAATACTCTAGTCAAAATGGCTTCATCAAGTGCTCAATGATCCGTTGGTTTTGATACGTCTTCAAGCAACGTGGTGGTAGCAATCCTTCATACGAATAGGAACCCCGAAATATGGTGCAATTACGATTTATGTCAAATGACTAGCGGTCCAAACAAAGCTCGTTGCAAGTTTTGTCATAAGTTTTTCAAAAAAGATGCAAATACAACTTTGAAAAACCACATTGCGAATAAATATTGTAAGGCTTTGAAAGGTGAACTGTCTCGAGGTCAAACTTCGATAACAAACGAAGAGAATGGTTGGGCTAATGACGTTGATGCGGTTCGTGAGCAAATGACGCATTTTGTAATTCAATGAAGCTTGCCATTCAAACATTTCGACAATGAACGTTTACTCAGCTAATTCAACGAACTCTCCAACCATGATACGCACATGTAAGTCATGCTACACTTAAAAGAGATTGCTTAAAAATGTGGAAAAAAGCTAAAAATGAATTAATATCTTATTTTGAAAATTTACAAACTGGTGTTAACTTAACTAGTGACGTTTGGTCAACTCCCCACGGTTTATCGGACTCGTACATTTGTGTCACCGCCCATTGGGTTGAATCCCATTTGTGGCAAATGATAAAACGTATGATTGCGTTTGAATTGTTTAATATCCTCACACCGGTCAAAATATTTTTTTATTTTATTGACAAAGTTATTAAAACATATAAACTGGAAAACAAAATCTTGTCAATATCTTTTGATAATGCGTCAAATAATACGCTTGCGATAGAACATCTAAAATTAAAATATAAATCAATTTGTGACGGTGTGTTTTTTCATAGTCGATGTGTTGCGCACATCATAAACTTAGTCGTTTAAGACGGTTTAAAAACTATTGAAACAGTAAAAGATAGTTTTAAAAGAATGTTATGTGACATTTTTAGCAGTAACCAAATATATAGTAGGTATCGCAAGTTTTGTAAAGACGCAAATTCCAAATGTTTAGGTCCGAATTGGGACGTACCTACAAGATGGAATTCGACTTGTAACATGTTTGAAAAGGCTATTGAGCAAAAAGAAAGTTTAATAGCCTTTCACAATACTTTGGTGAGTCGTGGAAAGGCTTCGACTTACCATCCATCGGGTTGGGCTATTATTGAAGAAATAACCAAAATGCTTAATGTTTTTTAAAACCGCAACTAGGGGTAGACCTTATCTGGATATGATACCACCAATGAAAGAAAAACTTAAAAAATATTTTATTAAAATGCCTTCGGTTATTACATGTACCGCTGCCTTAAACCCTTGCTTAAATACGTCGGGGTTGAAACTTTACTTGATAAAATTACTTTTAATTTGGATTTAGAAGAAGAAAACCCATATTATGGTCAAAGTGTAAAAGCTAATTTTAACGCACATTTAGGCCAAATGTTTGATGTTTATTTAGTAAAATATGGTGAAACATCAAACATACATGATTCTATGAGGCATGTGGCACATGATGAAGGTTCAAGTGATCCAATGTTTGCTTTGTATAATACTTTAAGAGATGAATGTAATAAGCGTCAACGTGGTAACACTCCAAGTAGTGAACTCGGGAGGTATGGTGGAACAAACTTTTTATCCACCATGACTCCATAAGATTTTACAATTTTTGACTTGTTGGCTTGGTGGAAAGGTAAGAAAGATCAATTTCCCATCCTATCCATCATGGCCTGAGATTTACTAACCGTCCAAGCTTCCACGGTAGCTTCGGAATCTGCTTTTTCTGTTAGTGGCAGGATATATCAATACGAAGAACCCGAATCACTCCCGAAGCAATTGAAATGTGTATTTGATTGAAAGATTATTTGGATGCAGCTGAAAGGATACAAGACAAATGCTCACTTGAAGAAGAATTGGAATATGAAGCCGAAATATATGAAGACGAAGTAGACAGTGGATTGACACCCGGAATGACCGATGATGAAGCGACATATGATGAGTACCTTCGTAATAACTCGGGTTCTGGTGGCGAAAAATAAAGTATCCAAATATGCAACGAACGAACGAAAAACGACTAGCCTAAATGTTTTATTTTTAAAATTTTACGTCATTTGAATTGTTTATATGTTTTGAATATTATCTTTATTTTATATTTTATGTAATCTTTGATTTTTAAGAGTTAAACTATTGAATAAATTTAATTTTAAGCCTTTTGTAATGTTTTATGTTTTAATATTTATAAACAATTAATATAAAAGTGTTTTATGATAAAAACAAATAATCATATTTAAATTTTCAAGTATAATAAATGAATTACTTTGGATTTACCCTAAATGCATCATATTTACCCTAAATGTATTTATAATTATTTACCCTAAGAGGCCTAGCGGGAAATTATGCCGATTTAAAACAGCTAGCGTCAAAGTGTCGATAGCTTTTTGGCAAGTAAACCAGATATAAAGATGGCGACTAGGGTGTATTTATAATTAATTACCTTGGATTCAAAAAAAAAAACCGAACCGGTTTGGGCCTGAACCGGTTTTCAAACCGGCCCAGACCGGTTTCATAGGTTTGAGAATTCTAACCTACAAACCGATTTAGGAACCGAACAGGTTTGGGTTCAAACCGGTTGAGAAAAAACCGGTACAAACCGGTCCGGTTTGAAACCCAAACCGGTTTGGTCTTATAAACCGATTTGTACACCTCTAATATGGTCACCTTAAATTTTAAGTATATAAGTTTTTCAAAGAAAAGTAATACACTCTGTAAAAAACAGATAAATCTATATCTATACTTATTAATAAAATACTAACTTGAGTGTTACACCTGGGATACGTGTTATCATCGCAATAAACCTATTATTTTAAATAAAAATCAATTATGTCAAACTTTTCAAACTTAATCTCAAATATTCAATTTCTATTATAGAATATAAATGAAAAATCAATAAAATCAAACTTTACAAATGTAAGCTTATTTTAGTTCTTTTTTCAAGTCGTCTCATCCTCGTAGTTAATAGTGCCTTCTAGTTTAATATATTCATATCTTCCAAGTCACTTTGAATTAATCCATATGTTGAACCAAACAGATTGAATTTGCTTGAAATTAATCAATCTAAACCGATATATGCTATTTGGTGTCTAAATATGAAAGTATGAATGCCCATGATTAATTTTGGTTGATTAGATATAAATTGGTCCTACTTTCAATTAATATCAATTATGGTCAAATGTAGTGTACTTATTGTAATTGAGTTGATCTTTATGCAATCAACCAACTTTGGATACATGTGTATGGAGTGTTTACAAAAGCTGGTATAAATTGGTCCTACTTATTGTAAGGTGGGTATAGAGTGTTTTCAAAAGCTGGTATGCACTCAAAATTTTCATTTGATGGATACATGTGTTAGAATTGTCCAAGTTATTCATATGTATATTATTAAGTCGTTTGTTGGATCAATTACGCCTGTATTATTAGTAATATTGTGTAGCATACTAATGCTACACCTAGTGTGTTAAAAATATATCCAAGTTTTGCTTAAACATGCAAACTAAGGTATATTTGAAAGTGCATGATTCTCAATGATGATAACTTACTTTCGTAAGGTTTGTGTTGGGGCGTATGAATATCGATGGCGGAACATATCTCCCTTGATTCAATTTGAAACATATGATTCTTGGATTGGGGACTTGAACCTTATTCAGTAATTAGGATATTTTAAAATGCAATTAGTGCAATAGTGTTTGCTTATGTGCATCTTGACTTGATTGTTAACAAATTTCATTATTGCATATATAATTGTCTTCCTAATCTTGAATTCCATGTTTATGGAGAATTGGATCTTATTATACTTGATTATATATATAATTCACTAAAATTGGGTAATTGAATACTTACAATAAATTAATTTGAGAATATGGTAAATTTTCTAGTTTTAACATAAATTAATATGCTAGTTGGCTTGGTCACACGAGTATTTGACGAAAAGTCTGAATGCTCTAGAAAAATCTAAAAAATTAAATATTGTAGAGCTAGTCACATGTGTATATCATGAATGACTCGCAACTGTGTTTTTTTGTGAAAATTCGTGGAATTGGATGGGACATCTCACCACCATGATCATTTTTCCTACACACTTGTATACTTTTGCTCAGAATAAAACTTACTTTGTTTTTATATAATTTGATTTGGCTTTTTACCTTAGATACTATAACTAAACATTTATAATAATGTGTCATTATGTATACTTTCATGTAAAACACCATAACGAGATAAAAAAGAGTAGGCAGACTAGAGTATGGATAGGAAGAGACTATGTAGGATTATAAGTAAATGTAAACTACTATGTTACATCTAGATAGGGGTTTCATTTCTGGTTAGGCGTTGTTTAACACCCCAACTATATTATATTTTAACCGGGAGGTAAACATTTGAAATTGACATGACTTTTTCTTTCATTTGTGGGTTAACTTAGACTTGCCGTGGATAGAATCTAAGGGTGCAAACGAGTCGAGCCGTTCGCGAGCTACTTGAGATCGAATCGATAAAAAGCTCAAAAAGAGACGAGCTTTATCGAGCCCAAGCCGAGCTCAAGCTTGAAAAAAAGCTCATTTAATTATCGAGCCCGAGCTCGAGCTTCACATATCGAGCACGAGCCAGCTCACGAGCGTAAACAAGCTTTTTATCTATATATTTTTATTTAATTTATTAAAATATTATAAATAATATTTATTATATATAAGTTATGATAAAACACAATCAAATAATATGTGTAATTAAAATATATAATTATAAATATATATCAAGAGTAAATAAAAAATATCAAAAATAATATATAAATAAATAACGAGCTGAGCCTGAGCAAAGCTCGAGCTTGAAAAAGTATTTGTCGAACAGAACTCAAGCTTTAAAAATAAATGCCGAGCCCGAGCCAGTAATTGAATCCCTCAATTGGGCCAGGCTTTTATATGGACCACGAAAACCTACTGATTGAATAATGATCCCGTGGGCCTTCATATCTGTGCCTCCATGGGCCAGTTTATATGGATTACAAAATCCAGCTCAATAATGATCCAATGATCCTTGTGGGTCAAATACTCAAATGCGTTATGCGAATATGCGGCAGTGGTGTTACAAAAAGGGTTACAAAGTTCTGTCTCATCTTCCCCTTTCATTGTCATTAATCCAAATGAAAGTAGGATTTGTGAAATAAGGAAGAAAGCAGTAAATTGCAGAAAGTGAAGATATACATATTATTATTACCACAACAAAAAACATTGAGATCAAGAAACTACAAGTTCAAATTTGATTCAAGTAATTAACCAAGAATTGTAAATTGTATTGATAATGATTGTTTAGGGTTACAAATAGAGGGTCTTTGATATAGGACTATACTCTAATCTCATTTTTTATTTTTTTCTTATATTTATTTTGATTTTGGGGATTTATATTGAATGTGTCTCACAACCAAGAATAATTCAGAGGGTTACTTTTTAAAACCCTAAACAATTCACTAATGATAACATGGTCTAATATACAAAGTTCAAACTCAAATTAGCAAAACTCAAACTTTCAACTAAATAGCATGAAATCAAGAAACTTAAATTAAAACACGAACACATATCAGGAAGCATCAACTTTGTTACAAAGTTAGAAATGGTAACCCTCATTAACATCATGCTAATAAAATAATTGTTGGCTACAAAAATCAAACGGATAGTGATCAAAAAACCACAATGTAAGCAACAACACATGTAATTAATCATAGAAGTGATAATCAAGAAAATGAAGCAAATCCAACTTAAAAAACCCCAAAAAAACAAACCAAAAACCAATTATAGATACTTACAGATTCTCATCAACCGGTGATTGAAAACCGTAGAAGCAAAGGAATCAGATTTGCCACTTTAATGTCTTCAACCATAGATAAGGTTTTGGAGGTTTTAGAGTGCAAGTTAGAATGCATGTTGGTGTTTTTCTTTACCGAAAGAAACACTAGAGGAAGTCTAGATTTGTTGGGAAGAATGGGATGTGGCATCTACAATGAGTCTTTAAATATGAGGAGCTCATGTGGCACCCATAGGTAGTGGCGGAGTTTAAACCACATCATAAGGGGGGCAGGGTGAAAGTAAACTATTTTAAGGGGAGCGAACGCTATATATGTTAAAAAATATACACTACCGGACTGAAAATTAAAACTACTGACGAAAAAATGAGCCCCCCCGACCCTCAGTGAGCTTCCCCCTGCCCATAAGCTTTATCCATAAAATAGTGAATGAAATAGAACAAAGATTTACGTGTTTTCTACAAAATTGTCCTTAAAAACTAAAAATGGGCTTAGAATAAGGAATGGGACAATGGGTTGCAAGCGTTCAATGACAAACCTCTAGTTTCTTTTCCCTCGAATTGCTTATATATTATAAACTAGCAAAATATGCTAGAAAAGATAAACATGTTTTATTACAAGAGAATTTTGAATCCACACCGCCCAACTAATATTTCGCTTTATATTCCAGTTAACATACCACCAATACGAGTAATTAACAATAAAAAGCGAACAATAAATTCTTGAGCCGATCATCTTGAGAAAAAACGATGTTATTCTAGAATCTCCATATAATCCACCAAGATGTTAAACCAATAGCATGAATAAGCTTTCTTTTCTTAGAGAAGTATGAAGAATCAAGCCATGCTAACAATCCAATCTGTTTAAAATCTCTATTAGGAGCAACATCGAGCCATTTGAAAATAGTGATCCAAAGAGTAACCGACACATCACATTTTCCAAAAACATGATCAATAAATTCGTTAATGTTGGAGCAAATAGGGCAAAGAATACTAGCAACATCCACTCCCCTATCCACATGCTACATCCTAGTCGGAAGACGATTCATACAAATACACCATCCCAATAAAAGCGGATTGTTTGGCACTTATCATCGAATCAATTATCTTCGCCAACCTATTAGTTAAAAGTTTAGCAATAATCTTATATTGAAGATTAATAAGAAAACCCAAAATCACTAATGGATTAGATATCTTAGGAATTAATGTAATAAAAGATTAATTAAAACCTAACGGATAGGCTTGAGACAAAGCGAATTATATATCATTACATTTAACAACTAGATGAACGGTAAATTCATCCTATTGGTCCACTTATGTAATTGATGGATAAATGTGATTATTTTAATATATAATAATTAGTAAACGCAAACGAGTCTACATTTGTAATGTTAAAATTTTTGCTAATTTTATTATTATTATCAATTTGGTTTTTCTATTATAACATTTAATATAAAAAGGTTTACAAAATTTCGAATATACTTTTAGAATATGTCTACTTTTATCTATGTCGCGATTTAACTTTTTTTCAAAACCTAGTTGTGATTGGCAATATAAAAACAATTGAAGTATAAACGTACATGTTATCAAAACAATCTCACATTTAGTTTTTATTGTATAAATTGACATCGTTTGCCCTTTTCGTTATTCTAATAATATAAGTGGGATGCTTTATAAAATTCTGACTACAATATGGTACCAAAACAATATCGATACTAGCCCCGATATTCCTTTTTTCTTCTTCGGTTGTTATATCAAGTGTCGGCATAATGAATCGATATAATATCAATCGAAATCCTGTAGCCAATATGTTTATTTTTTTCCTCAGACATTCTAGTATAAATTCTATTAAAAATAAAATTTTATTTAGAATAGAGTATTTTGTTTGTTAATGTAATACATAGGGGTGACGGTGTGATACTGGCGTAGTGATAGATTGAATATATTTAAACGAAACAACATTAGACTGACATCAGCATTATCGGAACCAATATCATTATTCGCCTTTTGTTTTCTCTTTTGGTTTCTATAGCGAGTACCGGTATCACAACAAATCAACCGGTAATTGTTGACTTCACACGACGCAGGGAGGCCGAACCAACTTCATTCAAACAATGTTGTAAACAGACTTTTATTCAAAATATGAATTTTATGACAAACCAATTCCATCTGAACAATCCTAGGCTATTGCGATTGCCGGTAACGTACTATGTCGTGAAGAATCGAACCACTTTCGACCGAACTTAGTACCGGTATTATCGGAATCATTATTAATATTCGTTTTTGATAGTTCTCAATCGATGTGAAACATGTGTTGATATTCTTTTTGGTGTATCATGATTTTATTTGTTTTTGGTTTTCTTTATTAGTTCTACACCGACTTTTAGTAGCGTAAAAATATTGTAATAAACTGAACAGACACTGACATAATTCTCGCCGCAACGCGAGTGGGAATTTCACTCGTTTATATACAAAACCCATGATAGCCTCATTCATGTCTTCCCAATATTTTTTTACTAACCCAAATAAAAAGCCGTCGGGTCACGGAGACTTATCCGACCCACATGCCCAAAAAGCTAACTTGACCTCTAGTATACAAAAAGTTTTTTTGTGCTAAACTAATTTTATATTGTATTCAAATTTGATTTTGTGCTATTTACATAGTTTTGTTGAAAATCAACATCCTGAATAGTTGTATATTTATTTTGATTTAAAATGTGTTAGAAGTTTATTCGAATATTTTTTAGTCTACGTTATCGTGATTGAATTATTTTTGAGATATTTAATACATCAATAATGCATATAATAAATTACTATAATTATTGATGGAAAATGACCATATTGTATCATATCAAAATTTTGAATTTGTATCTATGACATTTGGAGGTAAAGTATTTGATTCGAACTTAAAATCAATCAAGCACACACCACACATCTACCTTTTAATTTCCACTACCTTCAAAAATGTCTCAAATAAAAAAAACGTTTACTATTATTCGCTTCATTTGTAATATTGTGAGGATGAAAAATATTTAATTATTGAAAAATATAAATTTAGGTGAAATTGTTATTTGTGATTTATAGATATATTAAAATTTTGGAATCCGAACTATACGTATTAACCAATAACAACCCAACTGAAAATATACCGATAACACTTTTTACTTTCATTTTTATTGTCAATGAAAATTATAGTAGAAAACTTGATTTTTCACTCGATTTTGCACACAATAGCGACCGTAAACAAAATAGAATAAATTACAAGGAAATTAAGTGCAAACTGAAGATAAAATGAAAGCTATAACTATTATTAATTAAATTATTAGTTTAAATTAGGAAAAACTTCACAAATTAGTAATCAAGTTTTAACATTGTTTCAATCTCATATTTTTATTTGTTCTAATCAGGTCACTAAAGTTTTAAGTGTGTTCCAATTGAGTCACTAATTTTTTTATTTGTTTCAATCAGGTCGTTAAAGTTTTACGAGTGTTATAATCAGGTCACTCATATTTTTTAATTGTTTTAAATAATTCACAAATTTTTTAAAATAATTCAGATTTTTTATAAATATTCAATTTTTTAAATTTTTGCAACTTATAAATGACCTAATTAGAACAATACTGAAATTTTATTGATCTGATTGGGACAAAAATTTTACGAGTGACAATTTTGAAAGAAAAAACTTTACGAGTGACCTAATTAGAACAATGCTAAAACTTGAGTACTATTTTATAAAGTTACCCCTTTAAATTATTATCGGTTAATGATTAATAGAAATGCTTATAATATATCCGGTTATAAAAATGACTTAAATCTTTGGTGGATTTTATAATATATATTATAAAATGTTCACAAACGGTTAAAATGTACCAAGTACTTTTTATTATTTTATTTGTCCTGAATTGGATAAATGGATTTTATAAAATTTGCACTCTTTGCTGGAGTATTTAAGAATATATATAGAGACAGTTTATAATACAAAGTACTTTTTGGGTGTAAAACACGCAAAGTAAGTGAGAAATTATCACGCAAGAAGTATTTACGCCACTTGTGTGATAATTATCACGCAATGATAGAAATATCACGCACCGGGGGGTGGTGAAATTAGCATGCAAGAGGAATGGAATTATGGATGGGATTATTATGCAATAACGATGATAATCAAGCAAAAACTCCATACAATTCGCTCGTAGAACTCACTTTGTACCGTTATCGCCCCCCCCCCCCCCCCTATATATGTGTGTGTGTAATGTAAAGTGGTGTGTTTGTGATAAGTGTAGGAAATAATATCTATCATTGATTTAAAGGATGGACGGGTCAGATTAAGGGATGATATTATAATGTATGAAAGAAGTCTGAGGGGTAAATTTTAAAAAACATACAATTGTTGATTTTTTTTAAATATTAAATTTTTTTTAAACGCAGATAACTTTTTTAGACGACATTAACTTTAACAAAATATCACCATAAAATCGATCATTTTATTCTTCTTAATTTTTGTATAATCTTGCTATACTATTTCTAAAAAACAACATTAAAAAAAGCATCAATGTGCTATTGCGTGATTATTAAATGCGTAATTCTAAATATAACTTGCATAATTATCATATAACTTGAATATTTATTTTTTGCAACCTCATACTTTTTACTGCACGTTATTATAAGAATAACTGACGTAATTATCATATAACTAGAGTAGTTATTATTTGCGTGTACTCATAATCATAGGTTTGTGTAATTATAAAAATAACTTAGTAATTATGCATTATATGTGTAATTATGACGAAGACGAAATTACCCCTCTCCTCAAAAGACATGTTTCGCACCTTGATGACTTTGTATGCATTGTGCGTTTTTTGCACTTTGTATACAAACATCCCCTGTATATATGATCAAATAAGAGCATTCACAGTCCATTCTCTATATATTTATGAGTGCGTTTCTATATTATAGAGAATTGTTATAAGTGGTTGTGAGTAGAGGATAGAGAAAATGTTACTGTTCATCTCTATATTTAGTAAAACACTGTTCGTTTTTATTAATATTTTAATATTTGATGAAAGTGATTATGAGTGGAGAAGAGAGAAAATGTAATGATAAAGGTATAAAAAATATTATTTAATTGAAAATGCGAGAGAAAAAATAATGATTTTTAGTGTAATTATAGATATGGAGATGAATTGTGGGTTGTGAATGCTCTAAGAACTCTTATTTTTAACGGTAACTCTTTTTCTTTTTTCTTTTCTTACATTTCTCCCAAAAAGTCAAAAGTTTTCATTTAACTTTTGTGAGAATTTTTTTTACATATGTGTAAAGAAAAGTTGCAGTGAAAAATAAGATTCTCAAGATAAGTCAGCCATGTGTGTTTGTGTGTCTAGATATGTATTATTAGAGAGTACATTGGCAAATATTATAAACTGCATAGTGTAAACTAGTGTAAAACACACTTTGCGTAGTTAAAAATCAAACATGTGTTACTTATTTAAACACACATGATTTACTGACACACCCAACCTTAACGATAGAAACGTTGAGATGTGAGGGTTAAGATTTTTCAAAAGCCACACAACGTTACTTCAAAGTGTAAATATTATTAAACATGAGTATCATATTGTAACGTTACATTCATAAATCTCAAACAAACAACCATACATAAACTAAATTAAAACTTCCAAGTTAAAAGTGGATCCTTTATTATTACTAGGTCCAGTCCTAGATGTTTTCATATCTTCAGGAGCACATTTATGCTTGGGCATTCCTGAAACATGTTAGAAAATACGGTCAACATATAAAGTTGGTGAGTTCCCATACGATTGTACATACATATATAAAACCTTTTAAGAGGCAATCCATGTCATAGGTTAAGGAATAATGTAAGAATATATATAGATAGCATAATGATACAATCAAACCTTGACAAAGATATGGCCACAACGAAATATACGGTTAGCTAAGTGTACTTGATTCCCATGATGAACAAGAATACGTCATCAGAAGCCGGCAATAACCTCGGCTTTAGCACCAAATAGGCTTGTCAAGCCCATACATCTATGACGTCGCTAGGCTAGCAATAGTTAATAATTGTTTTTACAAGAGTCTATCACATAATATTCGCAAAAGTCTCAAATAACCATGATAAAGTATAAAATAAATTGCACGTGCATTACAAGTATTTAAACGTTTTACAAGTGTACTTTGATACGAATAACATGTTTCACCCCAAAACGTGTGAAGTAAAGTAAAACGGGGTATAGGGAAACTCACAATGATATATATGACGTACTTGGAATAATAATAAGAATAGAATAACCTCAACGATTCCTTCACAATTTGCCTAAGAGTGGGTGTTCCAAGATTAGAATATAACCGTAAATTTCAGGAGATGATTTGGAACAACTAGGGTTTCAGTTGTGATTGGGGATTTTTAACAATTAATTTAAAATACGATGAATTTAATAATAATAATACTTCATAATTATTGAAATAGAGTTATTTGACATAGTTTAAATATTTAATCCATAAGGATAGATAAGATAGTGTTTAAATATTATAATATGGAAAATAATTAATCTTTAATAATTAATTATTAATTTGCATTAACAATAAGTCTTAATAATAATTTTTTTTAATAAGTGTGAAATAATATATGTAGATTAAAAATTTTTAAAAGAATAAATAAATAAATTTTTATAGCATTCTACATATTTATAACCTTTGAAGAAATAAATATATAAAATTTTAAAACCTTTGAAATTTCCAGGGATTAATTTAATCTTCCAAGAGGAATTCAATTTACAAAATAATTTTTATACTAACTAAAAAAAATAATGCGGGTGCCCGGATTCGAACCCGGGACCCCTTGTGTATAAGCTCGGCGTGTTAACCGGTAGGCTGGAGCGCCTATGCCTGTTAAAGTCTCGCGTTAACAACATAAAAGCTTAAACAGAAAACCCCCAATTTGCACAAGAACCCTAGAATCAAAATCGAACCAATTGAGCATCAAATCAATGATGATAATGAAATTAACCATAGGGCTTTGCTTCCCCATGATTAATCGATTATGTGGATGTCAGAATCACCTGGAGTAGTTGTGGAATCGACGAATACGAGTCCGAGGTAATGTCGCGACTGATCTTGATCCAATAGTAATGCGTGTGTGTTTTGGTGAAATTGAGAGTGCAGAGAGTGTAAGAGAGTCGAATGGGACCTTTCCCCTCTGTTAAATCACTTCAATTTGATCGGTTTCAACCCTATCGACTTCGAGTTTGTTCACGGGGGTTACGAGTCGATTTGGATGTGAAATTTGCCGTTTCAAATGAAATTAATCATTCTATTGATTCCTAATTGATTAACCGAACATGTATACTCGATTAATTACATTAATAGTATAACTTAAGTGTAGAAACGGATTTGGTTTTTGAAGGGGTTCGGTTTCGTGTTCATCGGCTATCATAACCGTGTTTAAAATCAAATTAAAATGCATCTTCGTGTTCGAAACGGGTTTGCGAAACGTTAGGAAGCAATTTGGAGTTTAAAGGCTAAATTTTTGGGTGGTTTGGGGCGCCGACGCCGCACCGGAGCTCCGCCGGCCGGCGGCCGGAAAATCGGGGAGAGAGAGGGGGGGGAGCTGTTTTAAAAGTATTTACAGCTTTGGTCCCTATGGTTTTGATGTTTAATATTTTATGCCAAAACCTTTTAATTGAGTTTATAATTTTGTATTTTTAACCCTTACCATTACAAATTAATTTAATGATATAACAATTTATTTTTTTATAAATCTTATCTATTTATAAACTCTATATAGTTTAGAGATCTTGTAATAAACCTTTATTTTAATAAACTCATAATTAATACTTTGACCTATAAAAAAACTATTTGTTAGTAATTATCAAGTTATAAAATTTTAAAAATATAACTAAGATTACAATTTAATAGAGACATTGAGATTATTAGAATTGCCAAAAGAAACCCCATAGTTACACTATTGACATAAATAGCACTAACAAGGATAACGGAAGTAACAGTTTGTTAACAAATATTCAAAAGGTTACATTTACACATATTCATAAAAGACTATAAAGTATACGTGTAATAATAACATCCAATAAAAATAATAATGATTTTAATCATCTTGATTGGTTTTCGTAAGTTTACTCCCTAAGATGTTTTTTTCACTAATTAGATATACGATTGTTTCTGGTACAAAATTCCTATAAAAATAGAAAATGTCCTAACTTTGAGATACACATCACATAATATAAACACACATGTATATTACATGGAATTAGGATCATTTGAAAACTCATAATTATCTTAAAAACTAAAAGAATTAATATCAATAGCTCATAGTTTTTGCTTTTAAGGTTTTCATGTAGTTATGTATGTTTATATACCTCAAAAACCATAAATTTAACATAAAAACCAATCATACTAATATGCATGTTTTTAAATTTTTATTGCTTAGCTTCACATATGTAGATAGTGTAATCTACATATGACTTACACGTATAGATTACAAATTCGTTTATTGTTTTTATTTTTGAATTTCAAGAGGGACAGTTATACATTATATTAATTCATTTTATATAAAAAGTCTGTTAATCTTTCGGTGAAAAGTTCGTTTATATTTGTTCGTTGAATAAATGAACGAACACGAACAAAAAATGTCATTGGTTTGAGTTAAATGAACGAACTTAATAAAGGTCATGTTGTTCGATAATACATTTGTTTGTGTTCGTTCATTTATAAGTTTTGTTTATAATAATTATGTTAAGTAAGTACTTATTTATCTACGATACTACGTAATATTTGAGATTTTATTATAAAATGAAATATGATCGTTTGTGTTTGTTTGTTTTTAATAACTTTTGTTTGTATTCTTTTATGTTATGAACATGTTTGAGTTTATTTTCCTTTGTTTGTGTTTATGTTTGTTTTTGTTCGTTTACATAAGGTAAATGTTCGTCAATAGTTCGAACAGACTCTTTTCTATAATGAACGAACACGAACAAGAAATTTCATATGGTGAGTGTTCGTGAACAATTCATGAACTAGTTATTTTTTTATGGAACGAACGCGAACAATGTCTTATTTGTGTTCGTTCGGTTCTTTTGCACCCCAATTTTTACTTTTGGCACTTCTAATTATAGAAAATATCAATAAATCAACCAGAAGTTTCGTAATACAAACATGAACCCATGTGATATGATGTTAACTAGAAAAAGTTATACAATACTATTCATGGTCATGGATAATATATAGAAGAGTAATTATGTACTTTTTTCACTAAATTATAGAAAATATCAATAAATCAACCAGAAGTTTCGTAATACAAACATGAACGCATGTGATATGATGTTAACTAGAAAAAGTTATACAATACTATTCATGGTCATGGATAACATATAGAAGAGTAATTATGTACTTTTTTCACTAAATTCATGAACTAGTTATTTTTATTATTGAAAGAACGTAAAAAACGTTTTATTTGTGTTTGTTCAGTTTTTTTGCAACCCCAATTATTACTTATGACATGTCTAATTATAGAAATACGAATAAACCAACCAGAAGTTCCGTTATGCAAGAGTTTTTTTTTAAATGATACTTTTTGAAAGAGACAGTTGACAACAGAGGTTTTTCTTGTTTGAATTTAAAATAGGGGTATCCGTCTTTGGCAAGGACGAGTTATTGGGCGTGTTCTCAAAAACCTATATATGTTGTCAATCGAATGTAATTAACACTGTAACTATATCTCTAAACTCTTCTTTTATATTTTAGGAACATAGTATATAATTTGGAATTGTTGTTCATAGAAAAATATATATATTCGGAATAATGTAAATCGTTTCAAATTTTATAACCACCCTAGGGAAGTATTGAATGAGGTGAATTAATTTGGAAAAGTCATATATCTGACCCCACTTGTTTCCAAACAAAACTTAAGTTGAAACATAGACAAACTCAACCCCGACTCATTTCTGAACTAAAATTACGTCAAAAGTATAGTAACTTGAATTTATATCGTGGAATGAAAACATATTAGATTTGACTCAATATGTTCCCAAACTAAAGTTTTGAAACATAGCACAACTCGAAAGGTAAATAAAAATAAGCATGTAAACGTCCGGTTTGTTTTTAAACAAAATTTACGTCGAATCATAAACGAACTCGAAATTATAATGTGTATTAAATTATGTATTACTTAAAAGAAGTTTATTAAATGGGGCAAATTAGAAATTATTGCATAAAACACTTGTACTTCATGTTAAAAAATTATTTTAGATGTCTTACATTTTAAGCAAAATTACCTATATGTCCATCTCAAATGCTTTATACATAATATAAACTAGTTTAGTACCCCATGTATTACACGAGTTAAATAAATAAAATATTAAATAATTAGTAATAAAAATTTATGAATTATAAAACTATGTTTGAAGATAAAATATGATTATAATTATATATAAGTAGTTATTTTAAGTAAATAAGCAAAAATGTATTTTTTAAACTTTTGTTTTATAAAACAATTATGGTTTTTAAATATTTTGTTTTAAGAAAAATGAATTTCTTAAAAAAACTCATATTCTGTATGTTTATAAAGCTTTTATTATAAAAACTGTGTTTTTAATTAAAATATAGTTTTTAGATATTAAATATACACTTTTTAATTTAAAAATAATTTGAGTAATATTATTAGTATTCAATATTATTATTAATAATAGAGAGAAATAATAAAAATTAGTATTATGAGACTTAAGTGTCACGTATTATCTTAATTTTTCTAATTACAGATAGATAGATTGTCTAGAAACCATTTATTAAATGGATTATAGTTACTAATAAACACAGAAAGTTACACTATGATATTTTAATATAAGATATGATCAAAATTATACATACGTAATAGACCAAAAAATAAAACAATTATACTATTTTTTTTATCTCTTTTATCTAAATAGTTCCTTTTAAACATTCATTTTAAGATTTTAATAAAAAAATAATTTTTTATAAAAATATTGTTTATTAAAACTCTGGTTGTAATTATTCTGATTGTTTTAATAAGGCTCTATTAGAAAATTTCATCTTTATAATTTTTTAAAAAAGGACCGATTTAAAATATATTTTATTTTAATAAGCTTTAGTGTGTTAGAAAATTTTTATTATATAAAAATTTGTTT
Organism: Flaveria sonorensis; assembly: GCA_025506505.1. Taxonomy (NCBI): domain Eukaryota; kingdom Viridiplantae; phylum Streptophyta; class Magnoliopsida; order Asterales; family Asteraceae; genus Flaveria; species Flaveria sonorensis. Next base: position 50,837,104 of record CM046435.1, read on the forward strand.
TTTGATTATTTATATTTTTTAAAAAGATATGATTTTTAATTTACTTAGTAAAATCTATTTTTAAAATGATAGTTTGATTTAAAAAATCTAACTAAGAGAAAGAAATATAACAATAATAAAATTAATTTTTATAAAGAGAGAAATTAATTTTATTGTTTAAATTACTATAATACTTTTTTGGAGGGAAAGTTATGTGAGGATATCTAGAAAAATGACAAGTAGTAAAAATGTGGGTTTAGAGAATGACAAATGGTAAAAAAAAAAAAAAACTTATTTTATTAGATACAATAGATTTATTTAGGGATGGGCATTTGGTACCTAGTACCCGTACCGGTACGGTACCTAGCTGGTACCGAAAATCTGTATAATGTACCAGTACCGGTACTTGATTTTCTTATATTTCGGGATCGGTACTGGCAGGTACCGGTACTTTACCCAAAAGTCCCGTATAGTCCCGATAGTACCTGAATACAAATAGCCTATTTTGAAAAAAAAGGGACAACATAGTGATCAAATCAAAGATTAACTTTTCTTTGGTATTTTGAAACTTTTGGTATTTGTATTGATCTTATTGGTATTTATTATTTTGGGGTGAAACTCATCACCATAAAGCAAAAAAAATTTACTATTTTTTTTGGGTCAGTGTTGCTTCACAATTGATGAGTGGCAAGCATGTGTGGAATTGTTGATATATAGAATGCATGGTCAAGTCTATGTACTATTTTTGTTGGATATGTGGATGTTTTTTTGATATTTTATTTTTGTTTAGTTATCATAAACTTTTAAAGTTATCGGGTACCAACATGTACTAGGTAAACGGTACAAAAAACAGGTACTAGGTACCATAACAAAAACATGCACTATGCAACAAGCCTAAAGAATAATGTTGTGAAGGTAACGGGTACCAAAGATGTATCGGGTACCGAAATACCGGTAACGTACCAGTACCGGTACCTACCGGTATTCGTTGTTTATAAAATTCGGGAACGGGTACTTTCGGTACCGGTACCTGTTCGGTACAGGTACGGTACCGAGCTCATCCCTAGATTTATTGATATAGTAGATATAGATACAGATACAGATACAGATACAGATACAGATACAGATACAGATACAGATACAGATACAGATGCAGATATAATAAGAGTATTATATACTTTTTTCGTTAAATTCATGAACTAGTTATTTTTTATTGAACGAACCCAAACAATATCTTATTTACCTTATGACAGGTCTATTTATAGAAAATATGAATAATCCAACTAGAAGTTCTGTAATACAAACATGAACACATGTGATATCATGTTAACTAGAAAAAGTAATAAAATACTATTCATGGTCATGACTAATAAATATAAGAGTAATTATGTATTTTTTTTATTAAATTCATGAACTAGTTATTTTTTATTGAACGAACCCAAACAATGTCTTACTTATGTTTGTTCGGTTCTTTTGCAACCCCAATTATTACTTTATAACACGTCTAATTATAGAAAATACGAATAAACCAACCAGAAGTTTTGTAATACAAACATGAACCCATGTGATATCATGTTAGCTAGAAAGAATTGTACAATACTATTTATGGTCATGTCTAATAAGTATAAGAATAATTATGTATTTTTTTAAGTGAATTCAAACTAAATAATGTATGTTTTTAAATGTTTCATGTTTAAATTTATCTATTTACATATTGTACAATATAAATTATGATTATAACTTTATTACTAGCACAATATGTTAACAAAATATTTTTTATTCATTATATATATTACCGAAAATAAAGATAAATTTTTTTAGTAATTTGGTCAATTTGTTTAGTTATTTTAACGTTAAATCTAATAGTCTTAATGTTAAATTATTCTAATTTACAAAACGTTTGGGTTGAACTCAAAACTTCGTTTTTAAAAAACAAATACTCTACTAAGCGACCCAACCCTACAATGACGGCCAATCCCACAATAAGGGTCAATTTGTTATATTAGAATAAAGACATAATAAATTTAAATAAATAAAGGTATTTATGTTTATAATTATAGGAGCACTAACTTTGCAAGCACAAAATACGAATGGTTGGTGGATATGTTAAAAAAGGTCCTGTGTATTATTAGGTTGTCATAACCATTATTTACTAGCCCTTGAAGTGAGCACTATTTCTACTAAATTTAAACCAGTAATCTTGTTCTACTTTTAGAAATCCTTGACTCTAAAGAAATTAATACTATACCCTATGTTATTAAAAACACCAATCATATCATAAAAACATTTAAAACCAATGTATAGAAAGTTACTTTCGAGACCGGACCATTAGATATTCGTTCATATTGTTACATTTGATAAGTCTAATGGTTTAAAATTCGTTGGACCTGTTGTGTATTTTCATATGTGAATTAGGTGAGAATCTAATGGACTATGTACTAATCTAATGATATAGCATACCTTGTCTAAAAGATTTTTATATTATTTCATGTCACGTCTAGAATATAAAATGTTAATAATATTGCATATGATTTCTGGATGTAAATAATTAACTTTTCATTACAAGAGGCAATGTAGGTTTTATAAGAACAATTTTCTCTAACTTTTAACTAAAATTTACATAGTTAGATGGTGTCAATAATATTTTATGAAGTATAAACTTTTATTATAAGTAGATATTATATTGACATCATGTTATTTTGATTACACAATAATTTAAAATTAACAAATTGTTTTGTGGGAGTGGATTGTGGAAGTCCATTTTTTTTATTCTTAGAACTCTGATTTTCTCTGTACTTCACATAGACATCATATCGATTTATAATTTCGTTTCCTTTCTTTTTCTTTCTGCTAAGGTGGACAGGCGACCAAGCGGTAAACACTGTCTCCCTCTTTAAAATTTTCGCCGAGATCTTGTCGTGCATGGCTTTACCCTCACAGTCTCTTGCTTGCTTTTTTACTTTAATTAAGAAACCTGCTCCTTCTTCACTTTATATTCAATAATCCTAAGTTTGATCTTTCATAATATAAGTTTGAGAGTGATAGCAAAGTATGGTACAAATATAAGGAGATTAGATCTCTCATTCCATCATTCAACTATTTCGCTTTTATTAGCCCAGGTCGTATCCAACTACGTTGTTCTTGCATCACGTGCGCCATCTAGTATGGGTATGTACGCGTGTTCATTATGATCCACGAGATCATAGTGAATATATTTAATTATTAAAATGATTAAAGTACGATTTAACGCCACTTATAAAGCTATAAAAATACTTTATGTTGAATGCAACTCAGTTTTATGTGAGAATGTTGACAAAAACAAATAAGTAAGTATAATATCAAAAGAAAACAAATAGAAAAGGAACTACAATATTGCACCAAGTACTACGAATTAGGCATATGTGACATTGTTATAATTATCATAATAATAATAGTAATAGCAGCAGCTGCTGCCAGCTGGTGCTAGCTGTTGGGGCCGTCGCCGTCGCCGCAGCAGCGGCAACAGGAGCAATAGCAACAACATCAACAACAACAAACAACACAACCAATACCGGTAAACATCATTTTGAACTCACTAGTATGGCTTCGTGTCTCCAACCCGCAAAGTACTCAAAATTTAAGGTACATAAGAGAGGAGTGTTGTTTACCGGTATTGGTTGACACCGCTCCCTCCTCCTTGATATAATTGAATAATATTGTAATATGATATGAAATTTGATTTTTCTAAATACTCTTAGTATGATATGAGAAAAGTTCAAATAAAAAATCTTCTAAAACTAAAAGTTCTAAAAAGTAATCTCAACAATCCACATTTTTAATCAATGGTTGTGATCAGATTGTACGAAAAAAGTTTGTTACAGTGGTATTTTAAGAATAATCACTTTTGTTGATTTTTTGCAAATTCCCCCATTATTTAAACGTTTATAACGTTTATATACAACATTATTTTTTATAAAAATTACACCATAAAGACGAGCATTTTTTATCTAACGAATACAATATTGTTATATAAAAAGATAAAAAAAAATGATGTTTTTAAGCTCATATTTCGTTATTGTGTATTTAGTGCAGTTTATTGTATCTTTTTTGTTGGTTATTGTGTTAATTTTAAATAATATTGTGTTTTTTTTTGAAATGATAAATTTAAAAAAATATAATGATTGAATAATATTTTTATGTATCTCTTATATGTACAATACAATAATAAATTAACAACTAATTAATCTAATTCATTAAAAATAATGACAAAATAACACAATGTCTCATTATGTCTTTTGATTTTCATTGTGCTATCTTGAATAATATGAGTTTTGAAAAATACATTGTTGAAATAATATCATTGTGTGTTCTAATTATAAAACACAATGATAGCTAACAAGTTTATAATCTATAAAAACAATAATAAAAATAACATAAAATGATCTAAAACGTAAAACACACATGATTAATACACATAACAAATGATTTAAAATATATGATACAATATACTGATATTTGACACAATGAACGTATAATACACAATGAGCTGACGTATTTGACGCGATGATAGAAATGCCCTTCTCTTTAAAACAATAGAATGACACATGTCAAACCCACAATCATTATTAGATTTTTTTTTCAATTAAACATCATTTTTAATATAACCCTAGACATATAATATAATTTTATTTAAATTGTCTCAAGTCTCAAATAAACATATTTAATCCAAATATATCATAACATAGACAAACCAAACCGTATAAACTTTTGAAATCCAATTAATTTATTAAATGATATAAACAAGACAACTCACTCAATATTCAATGCTTTGTCATATTCTCCGGAAAAATATTAATATTTATTTATCACTACAAAAGAATAAGACATTCGAATTCCTATCAAAACCTATTTTACAGATCATTTTATTAATATTTTCCCATTTCTTAAAGTTCAAAATAATCTATAAAATTCGAAAAAGGTAAATCTCAAAGATCACAGAAAATTAGAGGAAAAGGGTAAACTGTTTTTAACATTATCCTACCCCACCCCACCTAGGTACCCCCCCCCCCCCCCCCCCCCCCCCCCCCCGCTCTTCTAGATTAACCATAGGGCAAACACAAAGACAAGAGTCAATCAAAAACCAAACAAACCCCACAAACTCCAACTCTTGTAGCTGTTTTTCTCTCTCTAGACCCCCACCCCACCCTTTTTTATTCTTTCTTTCTCTCTCTACCCACCACCTCTCACGGTGGTGGTGGCGGAGATGCTTCAGCTTCAGCTTCTTGAACCCACCACCCACCCAAAAGATCATCTTTTTATAGAAAGAAATCATAAGTACAACAAACAAGCACATGGAACAACCAGATCTGCACAACCAACAATAAACAAACCACCACCACACCACCACCACCACCAGCCCTCAGCCCCACCATCGCCACCACCACCACCACCTCCACCACCACCCCATGGTGGTCCCTTTGACACCCGATCTGTTGCCCATTCATGGGCTCCATCTCCATTGGTCCATCCAACACCACCACCACCACCACTGCAACTTCATCTTCTACAACTTCCTCCACATCTTCACATTCCAACCACCACCTCCCCACAACCACCACCACCACCACCACCGTAGCTCCGCCGGTGGACCCATCACTCGCAATCGCCACCAGATCGGAAGATCCAGCTAAAGAACCTCCGACGCCGGTGACCGCCGTGCTGCCGAAGAGGTCAACGAAGGACCGCCACACGAAGGTCGACGGCCGTGGCCGGAGAATTCGAATGCCGGCCACTTGTGCCGCTAGGGTTTTCCAGTTGACACGAGAATTGGGGCATAAATCCGATGGTGAAACGATTGAGTGGCTGTTGCAGCAGGCGGAGCCGGCGATCATCGCCGCCACCGGCACCGGAACTATTCCGGCTAACTTCTCGACGCTCAACGTCTCCCTCCGCAGCTCCGGCACCACCCTCTCAGCTCCGCCGTCCAAGGCGGCGCCACACCAGTTTCACGGTGCGTTAGCCCTCGCACACCACCCGTTTGAAGAAGGGTTTTCTCAAATGTTAGGGTTCCACCACCATCACCATACTCAAAACCCTAATAATATGCTCACCGCCGACCAAATCGCCGACGCGATTTCCACCGGTGGTGGTGAATCTTCCGATAACTACATGAGGAAGAGGTATAGAGAAGATTTGTTTAAAGACGATAATCAGAATCAAGGGGAAACAAATGTTGGATCGTCGTCATCACCGTCGCATAAACAGTTTAAAGACGCCGGAGCTTCTTCCGGCGGGAGTAATATTCTCCGGCAGCATGGTGGCATGATGCCGGCGACGGCGATGTGGGCGGTGGCTCCGGCGCCGACCACCGCCACCGGCAACACGTTGTGGATGCTACCAGTGTCCACCACAGTCAGCAGCACCACCAGCAGCCAACACTCCACACCGGAGTCACACCACCACCACCACCACCACCAGCAGCAGATGTGGCCGTTTCCGGCGGCCGGCGGCGGCGGAAATACGCTACAAGCACCACTACATTTTCTCCCAAGAATCAACAATCTTGAATTTCAGCAGAATTCAAGATCAAACCCACTGCAACTCGGATCAATGTTGATGCAACAACATCATCAACAACAACAACAGCAGCAGCAGCAGCAGCAACCATCGCAACATTTGGGATTGGGGATGAGTGAGAGTAATTTGGGGATGTTAGCAGCTCTAAATGCGTATTCCCGAGGTGGTTTGAACATGAATTCCGACCAAAATCATCCTCTTGATCACCATCAACATGCATCACAACAACAACAGCATCATTCACACAATTCTGACAGTGGTGATGACGACCAAAACGATTCCACTTGAGAGGTTAATTTCTAAAATTAGCAAAACAAGATCTTAATCAAATTTCCCATTTTTTCCCCATTAATTGCACCTGCATTGCATAGATTCAAATGGGTTTCATTTAATTTCTGCAGATTTTGATGTTTTGATGTTGAGTTGTTGATTTCACAAGATGAACCAAGGTTAAATTCAAGAAATTGAAGAGGTATATGGTTAATTATCATCTTGTTCTTATTTTTGTTATTTATGCTGCTTTTTTTTTTTTTTTTTTTTTTTTTTTTGGGAATTTATGTTTTGATTGTTGTGAATGTAATGTGGTAGGTTTGATGGAAAGGGATAGTAGGGGATTCAAGAGAGATTGTATAGAAGGATATATTGATTTGTGCTTAGTATTATAATTTATAAATTTGGTTTGCTAATTCCAATCAAAGGGAGGAAAAATGTGTTTATTGATTAAAAGTTTGATTATCAAATAGATAAACTTTCATCTACTCTATATGATATTTTATAGCAATGTACAAATCAGTTTTGCTAGTTGTACAAGTCAAATTTCATATGTTTTGGTGGAATTTTAGACTTTAGTATTAGTACAAGCAATGATAATTCTTCTATTACTTTTGAAATAACCAAAAAAGTTGCAATAATTTGAACTTGTATTCCTGATGTTCACATGTAAGTTTTTATATATTATTGGTTGTCAATTTGTCATATCTTGACTTCATTTTCAAAAGTCATTGGTGTTTCATATGTTCCGGATTTCAAATCCAACTTTTACTAGTTTTCTCTTTACTAGTTTTCTCTAAATACGTAAGCTGTGTTTACTTAATGTTATTAGTTAAATGTTAGTGATAGTGTTATGTGAGTGTTTCTAATGACAGACCTCTGTGTTAAAACTAAAATAGCAAAATTTATAGTCAAATAATAATTCTAGCACTACTTACAATAGTTAGCCATTTAAAAGTTAAAAATATATTTCAATACATGATGGAATTATAAATTAAAACAATATTTTAATTATTTTCTAGACATTTTTAACCCGGCAACTTCTTTTAAAATATAATATTTGAAAAATAAATTAATTATTATTTTTCTTATTTTCTCATAAGAATAAATTTAATCATTTAATACATGTAAAACGTTAATGGCAATTTAAATAGAAAGTGGGTTTACCTCCTTCAAAAAGAAATGCTTATGTGGACCATTTCTCTCCATTCAATGACCAAGTTAAGGGGAAAAGATGGGGCCAAAAATGCCTTTACCTTGCCGCTTCATATTGGAGATTAAACACAACATGTTGATAGATTCCTACTTTTTTTTATTTTCTACATATAATTTATTATATTAATAGTTTTCATATATAATGTAGTCAAACATTTATTTAAACGTCATTATATTACTATTTCGTATTTAATTTGTAGTTGGTAGGTACTGTATTTTATATTTATTACCATTTATAGTATGTGAACAAATAACAAAAAAAAAATGTCAAATAAATGCGTGTATACATATCATTGACATCAATACATATACATGTATCTATCTTGCAATAATAGACATGTCCATAATGTCTTTTGTTTCTTTGTTAGTGGGTTTTCTATTTTTGAAAAATCACTAAATAATGATCATTAAGAATGTGCATATATAGATTGTTTTGAACATGGGTAGAAAATTACATATTTAAAATTCATGTCATCAAACTAATATAAATGGAAAACAAACTTTACAAGATAAGCGAGTTTGGAACATGTTCACATTAATATAGCCGTAGTTGGTATAATGGATGCTACTTTGTATTAAGATGAACGTTATTTATTTGCGTGTATGATCAGTGTTTCAAGTGACGATGATGGTAGTGAAGAAGGTAGATGGCAATTGCGGTCAATGTTTTGATGTAACACTAGTTATGATATGTAATTATTAATACAAAATTGTAAATTTAAATATTTTACAAGTGGCATTGGTGGTGGTCAATTGTTTTCTATTAAGTACTTTTTTTTTTTTTTTTTTTTTTTTTTGCATTTTCTCACTGCAAAACTATGATGTTCCCCAATTCCTCTTCAAAGATTATGTTTGTTGTTAAAGAAACTCCACTTGGCCCTCTATATCATGCTAAAATCAAGGGAATTTTGGGTGATTTATTGATTGATTTCAAAATCATGTGTAAAGTTATCAAAATCCATGAAAACCTACCCAAAAGTGGGATGTTTGATAGGTTCATGAGTGGAAAGGAAGATTTTCCTTTAAAATAAATCTTTGGGGTTGAAAGGGAAATGAGGTAGTATTTTAATAGAGTTTTCATCAACATGCCCTTGTGTGTTATTTTTTCATCAATGGTCCCTCAACTTTATAATATGATCAATTTCAATCAACATTTATCAAACCACACACATATATTTATCTGGCGGACTAAAAGCCTTCTATATGAATATAAGAGTTTCAAATTTTACCATATCATGTAATATTTTTTTTAACCAACGAATACAAACTCTCTTTACTTTACACCAATGTTACTCTTAAAATTAGCATATCTGCACTCTAAGATTTGAGCATACAATCATTTAATTAGAGAGTATACCGCTTTACTAACATGATATTATCTTAGGACACATCACATAATATTTAATATGAATAATTTGTAATTGCATGATATAATATATTTACCTATGATTCCGAGTTATTATGTGCTCATATGATATAACACATGCATTGATTGTTGTTTTGTTAAGTACATGTATAGGGTTTGGTCCCCTACTGTTAATAACGGAGCATCCTCATCTTTCGCTTCCCTAGTGTGAACAACATATATCCATCTGAAAATAACATACTTAATGCTTCACTTAGTTCTCACTTTACGCAGGACCCGTGGAAGGACCGGAAAGCTTTCGTGGTCTGTTGTACGTTGTCTTACTCTTCGCTTTTGTACCTGAAGTTGTTTACCACAGCTTAAAATGACTACAAGTTCACAAAGCAGCAATCTTATAATTGCTTCAAGACCCGCCTGCCATCTCTTCTTTCAAATTTCCAAAACTTTGTCAATCCGGTTCCTAAATTTAAACTCAAAGCTACTTTGAGGTACGAGTTGAGTTTATTAGCCTCTTTGATTCTTTTGTAGCTTATTATCCTAGATTATGGTTTAGGGTTTTTCATGAAGTAAAAGATATACTCTGTGATAGTAAGTTGTATCGGATCATTATCATTAGTTCTATATGTCATTTTTTATTATTTTTTTCTTTCTCTAACTCTTCAAATATTTATTATATTATTATTAGTGTAATTAAAATTACTAACATATTATACTAATACTTAAAACCAAAGGTCGGTGGCCATGGATTGGCGACTTTGCTTTTAAGATATATATATGATCTGTTTTCATATAGTTACCATTAGTTTAGCTAGGACAATTGGTTGAGTGCATAAGCTTTTAAGTGTGGGTTGCTTGGTTCGAGCCTTTGCAATCTTATTTTTAATTCTTTTTTTTTTTCCTTCCTCCTAACTACCATAAACAATTAATTAATTTCTGCTTTCCCAACTCCTAAGAATATTTAATTAATTCGGAAGATAATTTAATAATTACAACATTTCTATTATCTTAAAAAAGAAGGTCCGACTCTCACCTCTAAACTTTTGAATTTTACATTTTTAAATTCTTCAATTCTTATAAGTTTATAAAATGTCACTTTGACATTAAAATGTCACTTCAATTTTATAAAATGTCACTTTGGCATAAAAAGAAAATATTACATGTACGCGTCTGTATACCGTCTATGCTTTAATGTAAATTCTTTTTGGAAAACAAGTCAGACAAATATATATTCTGAGTTAGTTTAGGTTTTGATGTAAACTTTGTCATGAAATGAGCCATTTCAAATATAATATGTTAGCATTAAGTCGATTACTGTATGTTTTGATACAAACTTAGTTTGGAAACGAGTCAGGATGATTGTAGTCTATACTTTATCACGACACATACAGCGTCGACGCACATGCTAATTTTTATGTATGTTTAATACGTTTTCATTCGACGATATAAATTCAAATTACTTTAAGTTTTGACGTACATTTAGTTCGGCAATGAGTCGGGTCAATTGTAGTCTATACTTTATCACGCTACATACGACACCGGCACAACGCGTGACAGGTAAAAGATCTAGTTTTTAATTTTATCATATTAGACACCATGTTCAAATGACAATTAAACTAATTATAACTGTCCAATGATCTAAGCCCAACTGGTTCAGTTGAGGTACTCATAACATGTAAATATGGGAAGGTCATGAGTTCAAGCCTCACTTTGAGTAAAATTCTCAGAGTTAAACAATAGGGTTTTTCCAGCAATAGGTTTCTTCCTAAGGGGTTGGGGGTGCGATCCTGACGGAAAAATGAATAGATTTCCGATTAAGATAACATATATTGTTCGAGGCAGAGACGCAGATTTGCTGTTTAAAAAAAATATATAACTACAAACTATAAAGCAATTGCTTGTGTGAACAAGGCTGTTCGGTGTTGACTTTTGGGAGTCGATAAAGGGACTTCATTGTCAATATGTTTGCCTTTTAGTAATTAAAGGTGGGTTGTAGTCTTTTTGACCATTTTGATGCAAATAAAAACATAGAAATCACCTTTTTATTGTATCCGGCAATTATCTTTAATCAAGCACAAGATTTTCTTTGATTGTAATCAGGTAATTTTGATTAATTTATTAAGATTAGTTTATGTCTAGAAGATGAGTTATTATACATCTTAAAATCTATTAAAACATTAACAAATGAAATAATACAACATAAAATATAACACTAATACCATATAAGACTGATGACGTACCATATAAACTTACGTTTATGACCTCCCTCATTTTTTTTTTTTAAATATAAGACGTAATTTTTTATAACAAATTTGACTAATATATCTAAATTCACAAGAAAAAAAGTAAAGTACTCACAGAGCGTCTAAAATGACTTGACTCATTTTAGCTTGTCGCAAACTAGTTATGATTTGATTCGAACCTAAAATCACTTTACTATCAAATTCTTCGTACCTTATAACCCGAATGAGTCATGCTAAAGAAACCCCCCCCTTTGAGGGAGAGGTAGAGGTACTACACGCACACCCCTATCATCATATTAATGCATTAGTCATGTTGTATGGAAGTATAACATATGTATACGGTAAATCCACTTCTTTATAAAGATACATGCCCCCTAAATACAAGAGTTTAGCCTTACATACAGGTGTATAACATATAGCTATATTATGCAGGTGTATAGTATCAAATAAATAAGGAAGTTAATTAGTAAACTAAGAGTGTTTGTTGAACGAATCCCTAATATTTACCATCCCTATTAGTTAAGGTTGAAATTCTAGGCTGTCTTGAAATTTTATCTATATAAATTCCGTCTCCAATTTAATTTGTTGTTTAATTATTAAATATTATATAAGTCCTCAAGGGAATAGTTTGGTGATAAAAAATGTGTTCTCTAACCAAATGATTATGAGTTTAAATCCTACAGTGTGCAGGTTTGCTGAATATTTTTTTGATAACCGGAATTGTTGTTAGAAAAAAATATTATATAAAAAGTATGAAACTGATTATGAGATAAGGTTTCTCGGTTTGTTTAATTGGGAATATTTTATGAATTAAGTGCACTTTTTTTAAATTGATGTATGTCGGCAACAAAAGATTAATTCATTTCTTTAAGCCTTTATATTCATACTTATTCGGTTCCATCAATATGTTTATTCTATAATTTGGTTGTTGGTTGTTTAAATCATCTTTTGAGATATTTATTGTAGATGTAACACTATTCAAAGAGATGTCCTAGGTGATTGAAGATATATTATAGAGATGGAGAATAAGTTAGATTTGTGGGTCATTAAAATTGATCAATTTCACCCTAATTAAAAATTTTAGAAAGTATTATTTTATATTTCTATTGTTGTCTTTTTATATAACTACGTATAACCCGCCCATACTTGGCGACGGGTTTGAAAATATAACATCTTTAAGGCTGGAAAGTGTCGGTTTTCTATAGCTACAAATGATCGTTTGCCACGCCAAACACCAAACAAGGCATATTTTTTATCTTTCATCATTGCCAACAACTAAAATCCCACGTAACCAACAACACCGAAATAATCCACAACAGATACCAACCGACAACCAAAAAGTAATAAAAAACCTGAGAAATCAACATATGTATTCAAACAACATATATATCATCAACTAAAAAACACGAAATAGAACCGCGCCAAACCATCCCAACCCGCACAACCATTACCATCAGCAACCCAATCCCACATAATAGAATCGTGCCATACTGTGTCAAACGGAACAACCCCAATGGTCATAAACCTCAAAGAAAACGTAAGCAACAGTTAATCCAAAAAAACAAAATCGTATACAAAATGTTTAAAAAAAGAATGTTGACATGTCTTTATGGTCTCAGATGGTTGTGTCATCATAATCATTGACCAAAACCGCCGACGGGTAACACATAGCTGTGACCATCGTCGTGCCATACCATCTCGGATGAGACCACCCCCATCATCATAGACGCAAGATCTCATATGAAACGAACAACATTGTCATCGATTGGTGGCATCAAACCATGGCTTTGAACGAAAACACAACACCCACTGACATCGGTGGCTAGGAAAACCACCATTCACTCCTTTGTCGGCCGACAGGAGTGCTGGAGACGACGCCAAACCGAGGCATGCCACCATCCAGGCACTCTTCGGACGATGCTGGTGTGGGCCGGAGATACGTGGTGGAGGTCAAAGCAGCAGATAAAGAGCAAAATCCAGGCATGCAACAACCATTAAGCTTGTCGGAGTTAGGCGGTGGTGGCCGGCACAGGCACAACCGTTGTCACCAAAACCAAAAACCCCAAATTAAGCATTAGAGCACGACTGCGTGGGACATAGACAGAAGACAAACCGGAGGCACTTGTGCCACTCCCTAATTTTCAGCACTCTTAGGTCGTGTGGCCTTTTGGTTTCGATTGTTCTTTTTGTGGTTTTAAATTATTTACCATCAAATAATCTATATCAAACTTATATTTTTCGTAAAATGTGTAAAATAATGTTACATCAAAACCTTAGATATTTCATATATTCAAAAGGAATTCAAAACCCTTTATATACTATCAGAATTTGAGTTTAGAAACATCAGTTTACAAACATACAATCACAACGAGTGATGTGTGATTTGATTTATATATTTTAACAATGGATTTTTTTTACAATTAAGCTTTAGAAGATTAGAAATGATTTTCACCTTATGACTAACTACACACACAATAGGCAAATGTACATATCGGATAGTAGTATAGCTTTTGGTAAGAACCAAATATCAATCCGTGGACACGAGAGCTCCTGTTACTAAGTCTTTGCCATTATCTAGCCGATGAAAGATGATTTGTGAATATGATTAACTAATTTAGCTAATAATTAAACTAATTGAAGAAAGTAGACGCAGATGAATATAATTAATTGGAGGAAGATATCACTTAAACTTCGAATCCGCTTAGCAGAACAATGAAAACATACATGAACCTATAGTGAGATCAGCTTCAACGCATGAAACATGGATGTAAACTAGATTCCTGGCAAGGTTATCTAATTATATAACTGTTTAGGAAAGCTAGAACGATAAACACATAATTGCCACCTAAAGTTATGCCATGAAGACCTAGTGATATAATTAAGTCAAAGTTAAAGATGGTTAGGACTCCCGTTAAGGATACCAAACCCACAAATCTTTGGAAACTCAATTCGCGTAATGTAACAATAGCTATGTAAATCCTTCAATTTATGAATGTCCTAACATGAATACACGAATCATAAATTTACGCATTATATCTAGTTACCTATGCACAAAGTTAGGAGATATTCATAACAAATACAATGGTTTTCATAAACATATGTATAAGAATGCACACTTGTTCAACTTTACTAAATAATCAATCCTCATTTACCATTCCTAGTCAAATGCCATAAATCACACACTAATGTATGCATTTCATGAATAGATCTTCTAAAACACAAAGTTTTCCAACAATATGTGATTATAACACCCATAATCAGCATATCATCAAGTTCAACAAACATACACAATCATTAAAGAACATTCATAGTTGTAGGAACCTCTGAGGTTATGAGGCTGATGCAACCAAAGGATACCAAAACAACCAAGTCTTCCAACATGCACTACGGAACAAAGAAGAACTAGCTTCGGAAGTTTTACACACTCAAGTAAAATGCTAAGTGTAAAATCTTCCGAAGCCAATGTTCAGAAGAAACTACTGAGGAAACTTTACACCAAGTGTCAAGTCTTCCGAAGCCAAAGACTCAACTTTTCCGAAGGTTAAAGATGAAGTCTTCCGAAGATCTCAAGACAAAGTCTTCCGAAGCTGAATAAAGATAAGACTGATTACTTTAGAAGAGAGAGAAAATACACTTTTTCTGTCAACTTTATCATAAAGCAACCTCCTGTCCGCTGCATGCTCTGGTGGTTCACCAACTATCATAAGTTGGTGAAACTTCCATGCTTTATGATAAAGTAGATAAGGTCTTTGTCTGCAAGTTTCTGTATTTGTTTCTTTTTTGGCTTTTTGTAATAGGAAAGTCAGTGAGCTATGGCCTGTCATAGTCACTAGTCAAAAGGCAATCTGCCTTTTGACTTTAGGCTGATCTTGTTGTCTAGATTAGTCACATCCAACTGTCTTTTTGCATATTGACGGTTGTAGGTTTAGTATAAAGAGTCAAAGGTTCTTGTATTTCAAATATCAGTGCAAACACCTGTAATAGAACCTAAGAAGCAATATACTACTTCCTTGAAAATTATTTCTTGTGTTCTTGCTCTTACTTTACTTGTGTTGTGCATTGTATCATCTGTTTAAAGTTCTAAGTTCCCATTTGAATTGTTAAGTGATCCTAAAGATCCTCCTAAGTGTGTTAACTAAGTGCAAAGTCCCTTTTAACGGTCCTGCATTTGGTATCAGAGCATTCCAGGCTCTTGTTTGCAAGATCTCACCATCTTCAAAACCTCTTAGTAACACACATCACTTAACTCTTCAAATGGCAGCTATCTCCAAAGCTGATATGGAAACTGGAACAATGACAAAGTCCCCACTGATCACTCCTGAGGATTTTGACACTTGGTGTCAAAGAATGGAAGGCTTTATCAAGTCTCAAGATTCCAGGATGTGGGAGTCTGTTGTCAATGGACCTCATGTACCATGCACCTCTTCAGCTGCTGCTGGTGGTGGCATGATACCAAAGGAGAGGGCTGACTTTTCTGATGAAGACTGGAAAAGAATTGACATTGATCAGAAAGCCATGACAGCCCTCCAAACTGCTCTTCCAAACTCCATCTACAGAGGTTTCAAGAAGTGCAAGACCGCTAAACAGCTATGGGATGCACTGAAACTGATGTATGAGGGTTCAAATGAAGCCAAGGAGAACAAGAAGGATCTCCTGAAGCAGCAGTTTGAAAATTTCACCTTCAAGACAGGTGAAACCATGACTCAACAATACTTCAGGTATGTTGAGATTGTGGATACTCTGGCTGATGTTGGGGTAACTATTGAGAACAGGGATATTGTTAGGAAGTTCATGTCCTCTCTTCCAAGACAATGGACACACTACTGTGTGGTCATTAAGAGGACTGAAAACCTCAAGACCCTTACTCTCACTGAGTTGTATGGGATACTCAGTGGATACCAGATGGAGATGAATATGCAAAATTCATCTGGTAGCTCCAACACTCACCAGAGTTCAGCCCTTCATGTGGTTGAAAGGGATAGCAGAGAACCACAGCATCATCTCATCTGCTACCCTGAGACTTCACAAAAGGGTCCTTTCATCACCTTCCCGAGACACCAAGAGAGAGCTACATCCAAGGAAGTCCCTTCCAAGAGACAAACTCCTCTCAAGCCTTTGTTTCCACTGATGAAAGTTCAGGCAACTTTCTCTTTACTCTTGAAGACCTGGACTGTATCCATCCAGATGATCTGGAATATATGGAGATAGTCCAGCAGATGGCTCTTCTCACTCACAGAGCCCAGAAATTCTACAAGAGGACTGGGAGAAGGTTTCCTAGCAATGCTGCCAGTGGCAAGTTTGGGCTGGACAAGAGCAAAGTCAAGTGTTACAACTGTAACCAGATGGGACACTTTGCTAGAGAATGCAAGGCACCCAAATCAAATGGTGGCCAAGCCTCATCCAGGCCAAACTACACTGAAGGAGGGCACCAGAATGAGAAGCCAAGACAGCAAGCTGCAGTTGCTGTTGAAGAAGGAGGCTTTGACTGGAGCTTTCAAGCTGAAGATGCATCTCCAAACCAAGCACTCATGGCTGACCACGATGAAGCCAAGGTACTTGAACATCTTTGCTCTCCTGATTGTATTGCTAAAGTAAACAGATACAGGTCCTACAACTTGGAAATGAGATCTGACATTGAGTCCTTAAATATTTTAAAAGCTGATTTTAAAAGAGCTGAAAATGACTATAAACTTAAGATAGAAGATCTAGAAAAAACAGTTTCAACTCTTAAACATGAGCAAACAAATTACAGGACTCAAATTAAGGATCTCATTACCAAGTTGACTGAATGCCAGGCTGAGCTTGTGATCAGCAAAGCCAGAGCAGAAAAATGTGTTCTTGAAGAGGAAACCTTCAAGAACATGATATCCTCATCTCTGCATGCAAAAGTGTGTTATCAGAACAAGCAGGGACTGGGATCTAGTGAGATAGCTCCTCCACACTCTCTACTATCAGTTAGATCTCCAAGGTGTGGAACTGGTCAAGATGAGCTTCCATCCATAGACCCCAGTGATGAAGAGGATGAAGAGGAGAAGGTGAGGGATGACTCTGAGGTGAGTGAAGAGAGTAAATCCAAAAAGGGTCACCATGCTCCTAAGGAGGAAAAAGAAGCTGGTTTGAGCAAAACCAAAAGGAAGAACTTGATCAGAAGAGCAAAGAGAAGATCAAGAAAAGCTCAAGAGGTCAAGACCACCTTTGATCCCAAACAGAAACAAGTATTTGTCTCTGCAGGGTTCAAGGTGATAAAAGCTGAAGATCCTGCCAAGAATTCTAGTACCAAGAGTTCTACTTCAGCTTCAACTCACTCCAGCAACAACAAGAAGATTGATCAGCTGTGTGTCACTGCTACACAGCCTGAACCATCCATTTCTAAAAGCAAGCTTCACCCTAAGAAGCCTGCTGCATCATCTGAAAAGGTGAAAGAGGAAAAGAAAGTGTTCAAGCTCAGTCTTCTTTGGAAAAGAAGGCTCTCAGAAGAAAAGATATAGACTGTGTTATGTGTGGTAGTACCTCACATCTGGCTAAGGATTGTCAATACAATCCAAAGGGTACTATCCACATGATCAAGAAGAAAACTTCTGAGAGGAAGAAGAAACAAACAGCTTCGGAAGGAAAATCTGTTTCCTTCGGAAGCTCCAAAATGAAGAAAAAGGCAAATGAACCATTGTCTTCGGAAGGAAAATTGGTCTCGGAAGAAAGGAATGCTTCCGAAGTACTGAGGCCTGCTACAGTGAAAGCAAGATCTTCCGAAGGATCAGTCTCCAAAGCTTCCGAAGCCACAAAAGCTTCCGAAGCATTGAAGGTCAAGCCCAATCTTTCAAAGGTGGTGTGGAAGATGAAGGAAGACCATGTGGCTAAAAGTTCATCATCAGACAAGCAAATGATCCCCAAAGCCTGAGCATAGGATCTATTTCATTGCCTTTAACTCATTCTAATAAGCCCAAGACCAATGAGGCTTGGGTTTCCAAATGTAACTAAATCATCTCTTTTTGTGCAGGGACAACTAAAGACCAACAAAAATACCTGGATTGTTGATAGTGGCTGCTCCAGGCACATGACTGGCAATGAGTCCTTGCTTCAAAACTTTGAAAGGATTAATGGAGGACCAGTTGCTTTTGGGGGAGATACAGGAGGGTACATTACTGGCAGGGGCAAGGTTACAAATAGTAAGCTCAGCATTGAGAAGGTAAACTTTGTCAAAGATCTTGGATACAATCTTCTGAGTGTGTCCCAATTTTGTGACCAAAAATATCATATGCTCTTTACTGAGCATGAGTGCATTGTTCTCAAGCCTGGGGTTGACATTCCTCCTGAGCATATTTTGCTTAGAGCCCTCAGGAGAGGAAACATATTCAAGATGAACTTGCAGGAAGCATCTCCATCTGGAGAGGTTTCTTGCTTTCTATCTAAAGCAAATAGTGATGAGTCTCTTCTTTGGCATAAGAGAATATGCCATGTAAACTTTAAAAACATGAATAAACTGATTAAGAATGATTTGGTAACTGGAATACCAAAGAAAGAGTTGACAAGTGATGACCACTGTGTTGCATGCCTGAAAGGGAAGCAACACAAAGTGTCTCACAAGCCAAAGGAAATGAACTCTATCACTACTCCCCTACACTTGTTACATATGGATCTGTTTGGCCCCACCAGTGTAATGAGTCTAGGAAGGACCTCATACTGTTTAGTGATCACAGATGATTTCACAAGATTCACTTGGGTGTTTTTCCTTAGAACTAAGGATGAAACCTCTGAAATCTTGAAGAATTTCATTCTGAAAATTGAGAATCAATCTGATCACAAGGTCAAAATCATAAGATGTGATCAGGGAACCGAATTTAAAAACCAAATCCTTGATACATTTTGTGATGAGAAGGGTATTTCAAGACAATATAGTGCTCCCAGGACTCCTCAGCAAAATGGTGTTGCTGAGAGGAGAAACAGGACACTTATTGAAGCTGCAAGAACTATGTTGTCTGACTCTAAGCTGCCCATCACCTTCTGGGCAGAGGCTGTCAACACAGCCTGCTATGTGCAGAACAGAGTTTTAGTAGTTAAGACACATGGTAAGACTCCTTATGAACTGTGGCACAAAAGAGACCATTTATTGGTTTTCTCAGAACATTTGGATGTCCTTGCACCATCTTGAATACCAAAGATCAAATAGCTAAGTTTGCTGAGAAATCAGATGATGGACATTTTGTTGGATACTCTTCTCAAGCCAAGGCTTATAGAGTATACAATCTCAGAACTAGAATCATTGAGGAGTCAGCCAATGTGACTTTCAATGAACACACACCCTGTGTGAAAGGTTCTGGTCCGGATTGGCTATTTGATCTTGATTTAGTTACCAACTGTTTTAACAAATCTTGTGAGAATGTTTCAGGATCTATGGATAACAGGTCAACAGAGGATCCTGACCCAAGATTTGAGCTGAGAAGACCAAACAAGAAGACTACTTCAGCTCCAATGGTGACTAACCCTGTCATTGAGGCTCCAATCAGCACAAGCATGACAAATACTGCTGATTCAACTGAATTACCCTCAAAGTCCAGTTCAGAGGCTCAGAATTCAGGTGAAGGAACCTCCAATGCAGGAGGAATGGATGGTGGTGACAGTGATCAAGAATTTCTTGATGCTGATAACCACTCCATTGAAGACAACATCAATGATGTCACACACTCATTGGATCAAGTTTCTCTTGATAAGTGTGCTGATGTGGTGGGGGATTCTTCTTTGCCAGATCAAAATTTCTCTAATCTTGATCTGTCCAACCAACTTGCTGTGATTCCTCAACTCAGGATCCACAAGTCACATCCCACCACAAACATCATTGGAAATGTTGACTCAGGGGTGAGAACAAGAGGACAAACTCATGATAGCCATGTTTGTCTACATTCTTGTTTCTTATCCCAAATTGAGCCTAAGAAAGTTGATGAGGCTCTAAAGGATGGAAGCTGGATTGAAGCAATGCAAGAAGAGTTGCTTCAAATCAAAAGACAGAAGGTGTGGAACTTGTGCCCTCTTCCTCAAGGGAAGACTGTCATAGGTACCAAGTGGGTATTTAGGAACAAGAAGGATGATAGAGGGATCATCATCAAAAACAAGGCTAGACTGGTTGTCCAAGGATACACACAAGAAGAAGGAATTGATTATACTGATGTCTTTGCTCCTGTAGCAAGACTTGAAGCTGTAAGGATATTCCTGGCTTATGCTGCATCCAAGGATTTCAAGGTCTACCAGCTTGATGTGAAGTGTGCCTTTCTTTATGGGGTGATTGATGAAGAAGTTTATATTAAACAACCACCTGGCTTTGCAGACCCAGATCATCCTGATTATGTCTGCAAGCTTGATAAAGCCCTTTATGGACTACATCAAGCTCCAAGAAAGTGGTATGAGACACTATCAACATACCTCTGCAATCATGGATACAAAAGAGGTACTATTGATGGGACTCTCTTCATCAAAGATACAGGGAATGACACATTGCTAGTTCAGATATATGTAGACGACATCATCTTTGGTTCAACTAATCCAAAGCTCTGCAAAGACTTTGAGATGCTGATGAAGAATAGATTTGAAATGAGTGCCATGGGGGAACTCAATTTCTTTCTAGGAATTCAAGTGAAGCAGGTTGAAGATGGCATCTTCATCAGTCAGTCAAAGTATGTACAGGACATACTTACAAGGTTCAAGATGACTGATTGTAAAGTTGCTAAGACACCCATAGCCAGAAACCATTCCCTTGGTCTTGACCTTGAGGGGGAGTGTGTTGATGAACATCTCTACAGGGCTATGATTGGGTCACTTATGTATCTTACTGCTAGCAGGCCTGATATCATGTTTGCCACATGCATATGTGCAAGATATCAAGCAAACCCCAAGATGTCACACCTAATCACTGTCAAAAGGATTCTTAGATATCTCAAAGGTGCTCCAAATCTAGGCCTTTGGTATCCAAAGAATTCAGACTTTAATCTGTATGCTTATACAGATAGTGACTATGGTGGCTGCAACATGACTGCAAAGTCCACATCTGGGGGGTGTCAGTTTCTTGGTGGAAGGATAGTCTCTTGGCAATGCAAGAAGCAATCCTGTGTGTCTGCATCAACTGCTGAAGCTGAATACATTGCTGCTGCCAGCTGCTGTGCTCAAGTGCTTTGGATTCAAAATCAGATGCTAGACTATGGATTCAATTTCAAAGAGACTCCCATCCATATAGACAACAACAGTGCCATCTCTATAACAGAGAATCCTGTGCAGCACTCAAGGACCAAACACATCAACATCAGGTATCATCTGATTAGGGATAATTTTGAAAAGGGCTTGATAAAACTAATCAAGGTTAACACAAATGAACAATATGCTGATCTGTTCACAAAAGATTTTGATGAGCAGAGATTTAAGTATCTTGTATCAGCCATTGGGATGATTAACCTTGAATAGGTTTTTCTAATAACTTCATCAATCTTACTACCTAAAATTGTGTGTCCTAGGTTGTCTATTAGATCACTTCATAAGCCCAGTTCTCTTTGGAGGAAAACAAATTTTCAAAATGATATTTTTTAGAGTTATGAAAATTTACCTTCGGAAGAAATAAAATTGCCCTCGGAAGAAATTTACAGCTTATCTGCCAATTATCTTTGGAAGAAATTCATGAAGCATCTTCCGAAGCTTAAGTTGAATATAAGCTCCTAAATACATTTTAGAATAAATCTCTTCCGAAAGCAATTAAGTCTCGGAAGACCTGTTTATCTCTTCCGAAGCCAAAACTTTCAAAACTCTTTGAAATATCTTCCGAAGCAAAATTGCCTTCGGAAGCTTTTTCTGAAAAAGCTTCCGAAGCTAAAATAACCTTCGGAAGTTTTGCAACTTCCAAGAAAACTACCTTTTTGGGCGCCTTTTTTCTGAAGTAGGACCCACTTGCGGATTTCAAAGTTTATCTTTTGCTTTAACTTTGTTTCAAATCCTGAGTATATCTCCCCAAACGGTCCTATCTTCATCTCTCTACTCTCATTTTTCCTTAACCTAAAATTAACCCCAAATTCATCTTCTTCTACCTTCCTTCTCTGCAAAGCTTCTGCAAATGGCAAATCTTGATCGCCGAAACGACCCAGATTTCACCATGCATCTACACAGGCAACACAACCAGGTTGCTCTGTTAAACTCTGAGAAGGATCCAAGCTTCTCAGATGTTTGTAGGTATCTTTCTTCGTCTCATTATCTCACCTCCCTTACGATTGATCCTCCCCTCTATGAGGATCAGTTGTTTGAGTTCTGGCGGACCTGTCAAGAGGTCACTTTGGACGGGGAGAAGGCACTGTCTGCCACAGTGCAAGGGAGGACACTGTTCATCACTCCAGCCATCATCAACACCCATCTTCAGCTGGATGATGAAGAAGGTGAAATGTCCTTCCCAAAAGCTGCTGTCAACCATTCCTTTGAGCAGATGGGATATGAAGGTGACTTCACAGTCAAGACCTTCAGGAAGGGGAAGGTCTCATACCAGTGGAAGTACCTCCTCCATGTTGTCATCCACAGCTTGTCTAACAAACATGGAGGATGGGACCAGATTCCAGAAGACCTCTCCTTCATTGTCCATGGGATGGTTCAAGGGGTCAAATTCAGGTATTCTCAGTTTGTTTTCACAAATTTACTTGCAAATTTGGACTCCCTAGAATATTACATGTTTCCCGGTATGTTCAACACATTCTCAACTGTGAAATGGGACCACAGTTGAGGGGAACAGGTAATGTTCTTAAACTTGCACATATGAGACCCGGCATTTTCAAAATATTGAAAAAGCCAACTGTTGGGTTCTCAGGGGTAGAAACAGCCCTTGTCCCAAAAATGTTTGAGCTCATTGCTCAGGGTGACATCCTAGCAGCACCAGCTAGTGATGAACCAACACCCTCTACCTCTCAACCACCATCAAGGCCTACCATTACCCTCACTTACCAAAGAAAATCCAAACGAACCCTGCACCTGCTATTGAGCATATGCAGGCCCCCATATCACAACCCACACAGGAGGAAGTGGACACTAGAGCTCCCACTTCCCCTGAGGAGCAAACCACTCCCATTCTTGACACAATCAGTGCTGAGGTTCCTCATGCTCAGCCTGATGAGCTCACACCTCCTCAAATAGCCTTAAGCCATCACTCTGAGTCTCAACACTCTGGTGATCAACCTTCAGGGGAAAGCTACCATCCCCAGCCTCTTGATCTTAATCAACCCATGCCCAGCCTTGACTTTTACTCTGATGAAGATTTGGGTTTCAGTGAGTACCATGAATCTCTCCTCTCCACCCACACTCAAGGTGAGATGAGTACTCCTGCCTCACCCACTTCTAGCCCACATCAGACACCACAAACTGAGGTGGATCTCCTTCAGATTGTCCAGGAGATCCATGTGGCAGAGGCTTTCACTGTTGGCAGTGATTACATCTCTAAGACCTCAACCACGGCAACCCAGCCTCTTGAAATAGAGCAGGGGAAATCCAGCAGCCAAAAACCTATGCTGGTGATGAGGGAGAAGACTCAGGTCCAATCCTCTCATCCCCCTATGATTCTTCATCTGAAGATGAGGGGAGTCTGCAACAAAAGGTGCACAAACTCTCAAACATGTGCACCTACTTTGTGTCCAAGATAGCTCACCTGGAATCTCAGGTGACTATCTTGCAGAAAAGGGTCAATGACCAGCAACTTGAGATCACCGATCTCAAGGGTAAGCTAGCTGAGAGACCAATGAGATCAACTCATCCAGGTCCACAAGAACCTGTGGATGTCATGGATCAATCTCCCAGCTCACCTATGCAAGAGGGTGATGCTACCAAAAAGGGGGAGAAAATCCTAACAATCACAGAACCTGGGAGTTCCTCTCAGAGTATGGACATAGAGGACTCACCATCCTCTCTTGCAGTTGTCCATACTCAGCAACCTCCTCTAGACAGTGATCTACATTTGTTAATACAACAACTGTTTGAGGAGGGAATACCAAGAGCAATGTCTGCCCCTTCTGAGAACCCAATCTGGGGTTGGGGGTATGACAGTGAAAGGAAAGCTCTTGTACTCTCTAGAGCTCAGGGTCAACTAGAAATTTTAAACATTTCAAACCTGAGTTTCTATGAGGGTATAAATCTGGTAGATCTGGCACTTGTCAACCCAAGCAACAACAGACAAGCTGCCAGACTAGCCAGTAGAATTCAAGATTGGGTGCTGGAAGAATTCAAAAGGAGATCAGAACTATATAGACAGAGGCTAGCAGTTGAAGCCTTTGGTCAACTGGATGTTGAGGTGGACCCTAAGATTAGCTTCAAAGGGAAAGCCTTGACTGAAGGCCCAGAGGCTGAGACTGTGAACCTTAAGACAATATCTCCTCCAGCACCCCATACCCTCAGTGAGGCACCAGCTGGTGATGGTGCATCACAACCTCTCTCTGGCCAGAGCTTGACTGCTGAATCTAGCAATGAAGGCCAAAGCTCTCCTCAGCCTGAGTCATCAAGATCAGTACTTGACAAAGGCAAAAGAAAACTAACTGCTGAGGAGATTAAAGAAGAGAAAAGAGAGAGGAAGAGGAAGCTGAGGGGAGAGAGTTCAAGTGGTTCCCCAGGATTCATGCAAGCTGCAATTCTGACTGCCATGTTCCAAACACTTAAGAAGTTAAGTTAAGGGCAGCCATACTTAATTATCTGGGGACCAGGAACTACAACATAGATGAACTCATCTCTCTCCCATTAGAAGAATTAAATGAACTGGCTGACACTGAGTTGTCAAAGGAGAGGAAGGAAGCTGAGGATGCAGCCTTGACCCTCAAGCATAAAGAGGAAATGAGAAGAAAAAGAATATATAAGAATATTCCTGTCCTCTCCCCAATTCAAGAAAGCCCCGAGTCAGAGGCTGTGGCTGCTGATCAACCTCAGGTAGTTAATGAAGAAGAAAAGACAAGGATGATCAACTACCTGAGAGCCACAGGCCTCTACCAGGCACATGCACTTCTTCCCTTGCCATATGATTACATACTGTTTGAATACAACAAGCAGCTGGAAGAGCAAGCCAAAAGAAATAGGCAAGCTGCTAGAAAAAGGGAAAGGGAAGAAGCGCCAAGTCAAGAGCCATCTCATCAAAATCAGAAAAAGTCTGCAGATAGGCAGAAGATGATGAGCTTCTTGAAGCTGTATGGGTTCTCCGAAGGAGGCTTGGTCCCATGTCTCTATCCACAATGGATGAGCACATAAGGGTGATCAAGCAGAAGATTAAAAGGGAGAGCTTGTGGATCTCCACTCACCATCAAACAAGCTCAACCTGAAGTTGAGGTAAAGGTTGAACCTACAGAGACAACACAACCTGCACCTGAAGCTACACAACAGCCAACTTCATCTTCTGATCCACAGCAGGGTTCTCCTCCCTCTCCTTCTGAACCTGGGAGAGAGGAGATCCCAACTGAGAGGGAATCCACTGAAGAACCTGGTACTGAAGACCAACCCTCTCAGTTAAAATCATCTGGGACGAAAAAGAGGATGGCCAAAAGAAGATCCTCTAAGAAGAAGAAAAGAAGAAAGGCATCCACCTCCCAAACTCAGGATGAGTCAGAACATCTTGAGGAAGTGCATGAAGAGGGCTCTCAACCAACTCCTATCATAGTAGAGCCTCTCTTTGTTGGAAGACCAATTCTATCATGGACATTTGCTGAAGATCCTGATAGATGGTATGTCACTAGAGATCAGGGAGAACAACATGTCTACTTCACTAGTGACATGCTTGAACTCCCTCTATGATCTCTATGACATGAGAAGGTACTTCATGGGTCTGAAGAATCCTGATCTGCTAATAAAGAAAGGAATTCTGAAGATTCTCATATGGACTATCCCAATCTAAAGACCTCTCTGTTTTGGTAGCATCAGCCTAGGGGGAGTTTGTAGGAACCTCTGAGGTTATGAGGCTGATGCAACCAAAGGATACCAAAACAACCAAGTCTTCCAACATGCACTAAGGAACAAAGAAGAACTAGCTTCAGAAGTTTTACACACTCAAGTAAAATGCTAAGTGTAAAATCTTCCGAAGCCAATGTTCAGAAGAAACTACTGAGGAAACTTTACACCATGTGTCAAGTCTTCCGAAGCCAAAGACTCAACTCTTCCGAAGGTTAAAGATGAAGTCTTTCGAAGCTCTCAAGACAAAGTCTTCCGAAGCTGAATAAAGATAAGACTGATTACTTTAGAAGAGAGAGAAAAGACACTTTTTCTGTCAACTTTATCATAAAGCAACCTCCTGTCCGCTACATGCTCTGGTGGTTCACCAACTATCATAAGTTGGTGAAACTTCCATGCTTTATGATAAAGTAGATAAGGTCTTTGTCTGTAAGTTTCTGTATTTGTTTCTTTTTTGGCTTTTTGTAATAGAAAGTCAGTAAGCTATGGCCTGTCATAGTCACTAGTCAAAAGGCAATCTGCCTTTTGACTTTAGGCTGATCTTGTTGTCTAGATTAGTCACATCCAACTGTCTTTTTGCATATTGACGGTTGTAGGTTTAGTATAAAGAGTCAGAGGTTCTTGTATTTCAAACATAAGTGCAAACACCTGTATAGAACCTAAGAAGCAATATACTACTTTCTTGAAAATTATTTCTTGTGTTCTTGCTCTTACTTTACTTGTGGTGTGCATTGTATCATCTGTTTAAAGTTCTAAGTTCCCCATTTGAATTTTAAGTGATCCTAAAGATCCTCCTAAGTGTGTTAACTAGGTGCAAAGTCCCTTTTTAACGGTCCTGCAATAGCCTTGTAATAAAAATTAACTTAATCATCACTAAAAGTTACATGTAAAATATCAAAGTATGCTAAGCTTCATCTAATCTAAGTGATAAAGAGTGTTTAGCCCATGAGGCTTACAAAAACCACAACCAAACTCATAATAATAGAAGAAAACATGATAGATCTAGAGATTTTCAAACTAAAGATAAGTAGAAGTGGGTTGTGTGGAGATGAATCTTCCTTTGAAATACTTGATCTTCAACCTAGTTTGAACTCTTGAAAGATCTCCTTCAAATCACCACAAGAATGGAGAAAAACTAGGGTTTTTACTTCTAAATTTGTCTCACCTAAAATGAAGAAGAAGAAGAAGAGCTTAAAAGGGGGTCCTGATACGTGTTATGGCAAGGAAAGAAGCAGTCATGACCATAATGCGAAGAAAAAAAAAGACCTAATACTTGTTATGGTCATAACAGAATCAGTCATGATCATAAAAGCCTCTAAACTTCCAAAATCTTCATGCATTTCTTGTTTTTTTCTATTGAAATCATCAAGCAACCATCCAAAAATACAAAACCCAAACTAATCATAATTAAGTATAGATAAAGATGAATTTGTAAAAAAAAACACTTAAAATGGGGAAAGATATGCATTATTAACATGTATATTTATTCACATATCAACGAGTTTAATCGGCTAGAGAGTCATGATCTTTTCAGCAATTCACTTGGCCTATATGTACAATTATTCGGGTTATGTAGGCTTAGGGAGTCAACATCATTTGGGACCTAACCCTAGCTAACATATATTATACATGTTTACCTGTAAAAATTTTCAAAAATATTTATCAGCAAAAGCTGATGAATACATGTAATTGACTCTAAAACATTTAGAAGTTGACCTCTACTAGGGAGTTCACCCTCCGTATATATTGGTTCTATTGCTTAGGCAATCTATTTTTCAACGAGGATCTCTTGGATCTACACTAAGACCTTGACCAGCTCCAGTATGAGATTTTCACATATCCTCGAGATATAAATTTGGCCATACTATATATACTTTTTTGGTCTAAATGTTTTTATCATAGAATGCGGGTCATGATTTAAAGATTCACTATTTCATGTATGTAATTTTTACAAATCAAGATAATAAACGTGTTGTTTATAAAAATATAATGTATTCACCTTATAAAGTGTAGTTGAGCCAAATAGTATCCTAGAGTTTGATAAGATAGTTTTTAAGTCAACAACACTTCGACTTAAGCTCAGAATTCTTTTAAGTAGAATATTAAGTATATCATTACAAAATAGTTTTCTAAAACTAAATACACATTTTAAATTTGACGTAATATTTAGATACTAATGAATTATTTAATTAACAATTAATTCATAAACAGTTTATCTATTAATTCAATGAAGAAAATAATGATGTAGGTGAAACAAAACAATACTTTTCAATTACAAACCTATAGTGGTATAGTACGTCGCTACATACAAAATAAAATTAAGCCATTACTAAATTGCTATTTTTTTAATATGTATATACTAATTTTGAATTGTAAAGTTTTATGTACTATATATTTAACCTTTTAAATTGGACCAAGCAACAATATCCATCATACCCTCTCAAAGAAAATCATATTTACCGCATTCAACTAATCACGTAATTAACTATTAACTAAATAAATAATAAATAACTAACATCCAATGTTGGTTACTTGTAAAAATATAAATGTACTATTATATCGCATAAGCTAATCATATATTAATATTGACGATAAAAAGAACATCCATGGTTATTAAGTTCAACTAAACCCTTCAACAAACCCCTACGTCCATGATTC
Organism: Flaveria sonorensis; assembly: GCA_025506505.1. NCBI lineage: Eukaryota > Viridiplantae > Streptophyta > Magnoliopsida > Asterales > Asteraceae > Flaveria > Flaveria sonorensis. The sequence continues at coordinate 50,866,315 of CM046435.1, forward strand.
AAACTTTATTGACCATGTGGAGTCATATTCTCGTCCAATAAATCCAGTACAAAAATCTTTTGCAAATTTGGTGTCCCCACTAATATAAATTGACAACGACTTGTAATTTGAATAACATATTACTGCTTTCTTTTAATTCAAGAAAAAAGGTGGAACAAAAAGTCAACAATAAATATCTAAGAGTGATTAGTTATAAGTAGTTGTGGGAAATAATTTCTAGTCATCATTCTATTTTACCTATTGGTATAATTACATTCATTTTTTCAACCTTACAAATGCATGTAAACGGAGCTCTAAATCATTTTCTTTTAATAAAAAACCTTATTATTTACTTTTATTAACCATCTATATTTGTATTTAATTAACCATCTATACTTGTATTTAAATGATTCGAATCCATAACTTTTTATATAGAGAAAAACACATTACACAAGTATGTTCCTTTAGAGCTCTAGATTATTTTACATTTTAATTTTGTAAGCATAAATTCTCCTGAAAACATTAAATTTTAATTTTTCACAATTATCTAATATATAGTTTTGTTATAATCTGATTTGAGGTTTTGTTGATCAGTTTTCAAGTTTAATCTTCTGTCTTCGCAAATATAATCTTATATATATATAAATTATTATTTACATGCTAAATATAAAAAAAATAAAACCTTTCTCTTCATACTCATTATTTGCAAAATTCACGTACTTACATAGTTACATTCATCAACTTGACTACTTCAAACAAAAATTCGCATATACAAAGTGGATAAATAGGCCCAACTCACGGAAGTGTAATTTAGAATAAGAAGCAGCAAGTAAAATGACTTGTACCACACCATTGAAGGTTGTACATTTGTCAAATCCAGTTTCATTTAGGTACCTAGCCCAGAGAGCCTCTAACAAGATGTAAAACAAAGCAAAAACCATAACAGCCACAGATACATGTGGGTGTGTTTCAAACCAATCATCAACAGACAAAAAAAACCAACTCGTATCTCAAATTTTCAAGCATCTATATCACAATGTTGTCTGTCACTTTCTAACCATTTTTCTATCTGCTTCAAATATCACACATTTTAATCGACCCGAAGCCATCTTTGTATGAACAGTGGCACATATGAAATCTTCAAGTTCTTATGATCAACATATTAGTCTCAGAGTTCTTTCTTGTCGGACGCTTGCACCTGAGGTTCCAAGGGAAGAAGAGACAAGATTCGCATTCTGTAGAGAAATTGATAACCAAAGATGTAAATTTAGCCTAAATTGATAATGATGCATGCAATGATTCCTAAATTTTAATTGGATTCAGTTTGATATCCATCTTTCTTTAAAAATTTCTGGCCGAATATTACACTAAAGGCGGCAATTTCGACAAAACTTTTGAACAGTTGATTTGCAAGTATTTTTATTATCTCTAGCAAGTCAAACTGGTAAAATGAAGTAAAGATTTAGCTTGAAGAAACAGCTAAAATGAGTTATAGGTTTGTATAGCAATTCCTAAATCATTTTAACTTAAAAAATACATAATATTATTGAAATAATACAATAGTTGTAATCATATTTGGCACACTATTTAATTAAAAAATTAGGTAATTCGACAAACCGAGTTCCCCCTGGACCCCATCAATAGCTTGCTATCGATGAGATTTACTGAGTTTGTTTTTGGTAATGGTATGGACAATGTGTTTCAGCTCAACCCAATCTGACCAATACCATATATTAATATTTTGACCCGAACCCATTTTTTGACTTTACCCTAGCTGCTCATTTTGCCACCTCTAAAGACTAACCAACTAGAAAAGTAGAATGTAGGTGTCCAGGAAAGAAGATTCTGACTACAATAGGGGAGCTCTGGTTTAACAATTTTGTAATTCTTGAGAAATAATTTTAGATAAATTTAGATGATAATTGTTTAGCAACCAAAAGGAGAATAGTAAGAGATTTTGTAAAGTAGATTTCTTACAGTAACTTATCTGCAGCATAAAATATAGGAAGCTTTCCCAATTCTTCACCTCTCCATTTCGTTCTATCACTGTTAACTACACTATCAGCATCTGAGCCTGCTGCAGTCAAAACGAACTGGAACACAAATTTAGTGTCAAAAACTTATTAATCAAATTCACTGTCACAATCTTGTAAGGTTTTAAGCCCATGACAGTCAATATCGCTTAAGACATGGGCCAACCGTAGGGTATTAAATATGTAAAAGAATCCCCAAAAAATTTCTATTTATATTCCTGATTTAGTAAAATCATAATACAGAAAGTGTTTTGAGTGTTTACCATTGGAAAGAGTACTGCCATAACTCCATAACTCACTAAAGGAGAAAAAAGAAAATAGCCAGAACACAAGGAGATCCTGAAAGTAGAATTTCGATACTCACGTTAATAACATTCTCACTTGTTAAACACCAAAAAAGTGAAAACAAATATTTGTGCGACCCTAACATTTATACATATGGATTATATTCAAGATTGAAGATTTTTACTTAATTAGTAACTACGTTGCACAAGTGATGACAAAACCCTGTCAATAGCATTAACTTTTCCCACCGACAAAAAATTAAGTTAGCATTGGTACATAGTTTACTAGAAGTGTTTTGACTATATGTACATAGTTTCTAGAAATGTTTTGACTCTTAGTCGAACATCTATAATACCCTTCTACACCTATCAAATAGAATAACCACAAGCTATATCAAGTTAATAAGACTTTGTACTTATGATGAGCAAATAGGTAATAATGGCATGCGATATTTCCAAAAAAAAACTGTTTAAATTAATTTTGGGATAGAGGAAGCATCATTTTTAGATAACAAACTCATTGAGCATGCAAACACACACACTTTCAAAGGTGGAGAGTGATTTGTCATTTCCCTTTGAAGTTTATTTTTCTTTTCTGGTTATGGGTTTCACATGGTTCAAGCAAAAAATACTGCATTTATCAGCTGACATGAGCCAAACATAAGTGATAAGACGGAAAAAGAAAACGAAAAATACCAAAACCAGCAAAGAATGCCCAGTTGGACTCAAAAAAGTCAAGCCTTTTATCCAAACTCAGGCCAGAGAAGTTCCATTTGTACCTACAAATTGAAAAGCTACAATGAGAAGACATGTGGTAACTAGCATATAAGTGGCAATTTCAACCCATTTACCTATGAACGGGTCAATTCATGTTATGTATCAACTGAGTCAAAAGGGTTCAAAAAGCCTCGGTTAAAAAGGAAACATGTCCAAGTGAAACGGGGCGAGAGTCACCCAACACAGGTGTTTATTGCCAAAACCTCCTCAATCTTTTTATTTATTAACAAATTAGATTATTATTACTGACATAATACAATTTATGTAATCAATTTTAACACAAACAGTTTATAAATATATGTAAAATTTTGAACAATAGTGTTCCCGGTCAACCCAAGCAACCCATTTTGCAAACATAAGATAACCAGTTTGACCCGTTACCAAACCCACCATTCTGCCACCTCTAATTTCTAACAAATGGTAGCCATGTAGTCAACACATACTCAAAGCAGTAGTAAGCATACATCCATGAAAGAAGTACAAAATTAAGAGCTTTCCCAATATAAGGTACAAAACCTGTGAGGTAAACCTGTCACAATCCCATTATTTTCAGCATATACTACCAAAGATTACCATTTTAAAACAATAATATAACATGATATGTGAAAATATGTGTACCTCCAAGAAAAAAAAGGTCAATAGGAGTAGTGAATACCCCTGTTCTGCTATTCCTATCATGACCCTGCAAAAAAGTATATGATATTATAGCAACTAAATGAGCAGCACTCACAACTAACAAGAAAGCATGCATCTAAAGTATATAATAGTACCGCCCAAGGTCAGTTGGTTTATCAACCGGTGTTGCATTTTGTGAAGTTGACGGCTCCTTTTGGCTAGATGGAGCTATACTTGTTGGCCCATCTTTTTCAGTTACCGTAAGACCAAACTGAGCAATATCATTGTACCTATAGAAGTTATATGCATGTGTACGCATAAATATAAGCCAGCAAATTACACGAGCCAGCAAATTACACGAACCAACAAAAGTAACTGCTGAGAAGAAAATATGTGTACCAGATAGTGCTTAAAATGAAGCTGAATATGTACAAAGGGTAGAACCATAGAGCCTGTTATAAAGCAAAAACATCATATCAAGTGATCTGTAATGCTAAGATTTCACAAGATCCATTCATCGCACAAATGTTTTCCGCTTCATAAGAAATTCAAGATCATGAGTAAAACAAAAGAAAAAGGAAATAGAAAAATAAAAAGATTATCTAATAATATTAAAGTACAAGCAAGTACTAAGATGTAGGATTAGTATTGAAATGGGAAGGGCATAAAAGGTTTCCACTTTTAACTTGTAGAACTTTAAGCACAACATACAAAACAAACTGTGTAAAGATAAATGAAATTATTACGTATGCAAAGAACCTTTTAAACCCTGATTATAAACATATTCAGCAGTGAAAGATTGTAGGAAACATCGCTATTCACATTTCAAAAACACAAATGTATCTTAAGATACGCATGTTTTAAAGGCAACTGCACCTAGAACATAAACCAACTTTCCCATTGTATACGCATGTTTTAAAGGCAACTGCACCCAGAACATAAACCAACTTTCCCATTGTATACTCACATAAATAAGTTGCAAGAGTCCAAGTCGTAAGAAGGCATACAATCTTATAGGCATCTCTGATGAGCATGCTTCTTGATAACCATCAGGGACTCCAATAGGTAATATCCATTCTAGCGTTGGAAGGACAAGATATCTTAGAGCGAAAATACTGCAAAGTAACACAAATTTAAGTCACCCCACATAGCAGATGATCAAATGGGATTGCATATTAGTAACAGCAAAGATATATATCAAAAACATTATACACCTTTTATGCATAGGAGTGCCACTACTGGCAAATAGGAACCTTGTATTTCAAAACCTAAAAGGGGATATATTTAATCCCCTTTCTATTTAACAAACTGACTATGTATTTAAATGCTAACAATTATGCTGATTTTCCAACATTTTCAATCAAGTATTGCATGGAATGTTAGGAATCAAGCGGCGCAGCGGAACCAACACACGAACACACACAAACGAATACGCAGAAAACAGAAAATAAACGACACAAGGATTTAACATGGTTCGGTCGGTGTGACCTACGTCCACAGGCTGCAACTAGGGTTTTCTTTATTTGCTCAGTACAAAGATTACAAATACATGACATGGATATATATATATAGACTAATTAGGGTTAACAACTTAATGAACAAGACTAAACATGGGCCCAAGCCCAAAGCCATCACAAACCCAACAATCTCCCACTTGAAGGATTTGCGATAAATTCTAGCCCGCCATTCAAGTACAAAGCAACCCAGTCGTCTAGTAACTTCAGTAATCTTTAAATAAGTCTTCCAAGCCTCCAATTCCCAAAGAACAACATAAGACTTTTGTTGGGTTTGTGAAGGCTTTGGGCTTGGGCCCATGTTTAAGTTTTCTTGTTCATTAAGTTGTTAACCCTAATTAGTCTCTATATATATCCATGTCATGCATTTGTAATCTTTGTACTGAGCAAATAAATAAAACCCTAGTTGCAGCCCGTGGACGTAGGTCACATCGACCGAACCACGTTAAATTCTCGTGTTCTTATTGCTTTCGTGTGCGTACGAGTGTTTTGTGTTTATTTCCGCTGCGTAAAGATACCTAACAACTGGTATCAAAGCATCAGGCTCTTGAAGATTTCGTACGAAACACGCCGCCGTGTACCTAGGGTTTCTGCCGCCGCCTAGGGTTGCCGCCGCCGCCTAGGTTTCTGCCGTCGCCGTCGCACCGCCTAGGGTTTCTGCCGTCGCCGCCGTTGCCGCCTAGGGTTTCTGCCGTCGCCGCCGTCACCTAGGGTTTCTGCGCCGCCGCCTAGGGTTTCTGCGCCGCCGCCTAGGGTTTTGGTTGGAAGTACCGGATCTGATTTTGTCTATCCTTTTGTTGACTGGTTATCAACTGTTCAGAGTGCTTGTTTCTTTTGTTTTTTCTCTGTTTTGCTATTATGGCTGAAGACGGGAAGACTGTGATCGAAAAGTTCAATGGCACTGATTTTGGTTGGTGGAAAATGCAAATAGAAGCATTACTATCTCAAAAGGATTTGGATATGGTACTGGAAAAGAAACCGGAGAGTATGGAGAAAGCTGAAGAAGCAGTTTGGAATTCCAAGGACAAGAAAGCTAGAGCAGTTATTATGTTATCTTTGACGAAGAGCGTTGCTTTTAACATCATGAAAGAAACCACTGCAAGTGGTATGATGTTGGCTCTGTCAAATATGTATGAAAAGCCGTCTGCAGCTAACAAGGTGTTCTTGATGAGGGAACTGTTCATGACGAGAATGAAAGAGGGAAGCTCAGTCACCTCTCACATTAATGATCTGATGTCTATTCTTACCAGATTAGAATCAGTGGGAATAAAATTCGATAATGAGACTCGAGCTCTGGTGTTGCTATCTTCACTGCCTGACAGTTGGTCCGGGACTGTAACTGCTGTTACAAATTCTATGGGGGCTAACGAAATGACATTTGAAAAGATCCGAGACATTGTGATAGGTCCACGTCTGAAAAGTGCAAATGTTGGATCATCTTCTGAGATGTTACATGTTGGCAGAGGAAGGGAAAATAGCCGAGGCAGTGGGAGTCGGGGAAAGAGTTCAACTCGGACTCGGAAAAACGTGAGGTGCTGGAACTGCAACGAGGATGGACATGTTAAGAGTCAATGTCCAAAGAAAGGTCTAAACACTGCTGCTGAGGATGTCAATGATGGTGACGTGTTAATCCTTGAGGCTGAAAACAGTGTGGATTCTTGGATCATGGATTCTGGATCTTCGTTTCACGCCGTACACAGCGGTGAAATGATGGTGAATCTGAAAATAGGCGATTTTGGGAAGGTACGTCTCGCTGATGGCAGAATGCTTGATGTAATGGGCATGGGTGATATTGATTTGGTGACTCCATTGGGAACTACATGGAACCTGAAGAATGTCAAGGTGATTCCGGGTTTGAAGAAGAAATTAATTTCTGTTAGTAAACTGGATGAACAAGGATTGGAAGTCAGGTTTGGTGATGGTAAATGGAGGGTAATCAGTGGAAACCGGGTGATTGCTCGTGGTGATAAGCATGGGTCATTGTACATGGTGGAGGTACCTGCTGAGGGATTGATCAACCCGGTTAAGCAAGTCAAAGTCGGGTTCGCTAAATCTGCTACTAAGAGAGTTCATTTTGCAAACATGAAGTCTGGAGTAGAGATTGTAGCTGAATGGGGTCAGAAGTCTAAACCAGTCAGAGGATTTTGTGACAGTGGGAGCATGGGGCATGTTTCGGGTACAGTCAAGAAGAATCGTTGGGTTTTGAAGACTAAGACTGGAAAATTCTCTCCTGGTGATTGTTTGCTGAATTTGGAGAGTGTTAGTGGTTCTCGGTGTATCTCTGAATCTGGTGGATCGTGTAAACCAGTTGAGACAGAGGATGGGTCGCTGGTGGAATTTGCCACGACTGAGTTGGAGCTCGAGAGAGCTTCAACTGGCCCTTCTGGTACTTGATGATGAGGGGTTGCTGCAACTAGGAGATGTGATGGAGTCTTAGCTTGTTCTTTGGGAACTAGAGGCCTGGAAGACTTGTTTAAAGATTACTGAAGTTACTAGACGACTGGGTTGCTTTGTACTTGAATGGCGGGCTAGAATTTATCGCAAAGCCTTCAAGTGGGAGATTGTTGGGTTTGTGAAGGCTTTGGGCTTGGGCCCATGTTTAAGTTTTCTTGTTCATTAAGTTGTTAACCCTAATTAGTCTCTATATATATCCATGTCATGCATTTGTAATCTTTGTACTGAGCAAATAAATAAAACCCTAGTTGCAGCCCGTCGACGTAGGTCACATCGACCGAACCACGTTAAATTCTCGTGTTCTTATTGCTTTCGTGTGCGTACGAGTGTTTTGTGTTTATTTCCGCTGCGTAAAGATACCTAACAACTTTATCACATCTCCTAGTTGCAACGACCCCTCATCATCAAGTACCAGAAAGGACAGTTGAAGCTCCCCCGAGCTCCAACTCAGTCATAGCTAGTCCCGCCAACAACTCATCCTTTATCTTAACCGGTTTGGACATTCCACCGGATTCAAAGATACACCGAGGATCACCATCAATCTCCAAATTCAACAAACAATCACCAGGAAAGAATTTTTTAGTCGTAGTCTTTAAAACCCAACGGTTCTTTGTAACTGTACCTGGAACACGTCCCGTGCTCCCACTGTCACCGAATCCCCTGAATGGTTTAGACTTTCGAACTTGTTCACCTAACATCTTTGCTCCAGACTACGTTTGCAAAATGAACTTTCTTAGCACCAGATTTAGCGAACCGAATTTTGTTGTGCTTAACCGAGACGGCCATACATCCCTCAGCAGGTACCTCAACCATATATAATGACCCACGCTTTATACCACGAGCAATAACCAGATTACCATTGATCACCCTCCATTTACCACTACCAAACCTCACTTCTAGTCCTTGTTCATCCAACTGACCAACTGAAACCAGTTTCTTCTTCAGCCCCGGAATCACCCTGACATTCTTTAGGTTACATGTAGTACCCAGTGAAGTAACCAGATCAATATCACCCATGCCCGTTACCTCAAGTATCTTGTCATTGGCTAATCGTACCTTTCCAAAATCACCATGTTTTAGATTTACCATCGTTTCCCCGTTGTCCATGGCATGAAACGAAGCTCCTGAATCCATGACCCAAGAGTCCACACTGTTTTCCACATTGAGTATCAATGCATCATCATCAGAAACATCCCCAACAGCAGTGTTTAATTCCTTCTTATTCGGAAACTGACTCTTAACGTGTCCCACCTCATTGCAGCTCCAACACTTCACATTCTTCCTAGGTTTAGATGAGCTCCTTCCCCGACTCCCATTGTTCCTATTATTACCCCGACCCCTGCCAACATTTAACAGTTCACTATTAGATGATTCACCCGAGTTCCTTCTTCTGACTTCTTCACCCATAATTAGATCTCGAATACTATTCAGAGTGAAACCCTTAGTCCCCACAGAACTTGAAATTGCAGTCACAGTTCCAGACCAACTATCAGGCAGAGACGAAAACAGCAGTACAGCCTGAACTTCATCATCAAACTTAATTCCAACAGATACAAGTCTTGTTAAAAGTGAATTTAGATTATTGATGTGAGCAGTCACCGAGCTTCCTTCTTTCATCCTTGTGTTCACCAGCTCCCGAATCAAGAACACCTTATTCGTTGTAGACGGTTTCTCATACATATTTGACAAAGCAGTCATCATACCACGAGCCGTGGTTTCCTTAATGACATTAAAAGCAACATTTTTCGTCAAAGCCAATGTAATAACCGCACGAGCCTTTTTGTCCTTTGATTCCCAATCAACTTGTTTTATTTCCTCAGATTTTTCTTCTAGTACCATATCCAAGTCCTTTTAACATAACAATGCTTCTATTTGCATTTTCCACCAACTAAAATCAGAACCGTTAAATTTCTCGATCACAACCTTCCCGTCTTCAGCCATCTCAAACAGCAAACAAGAAGCAAACCGAAACAGTGAACAGACACAGCAATGGCACGGGCCTAAACTTGACGGCTGTTCTACTGAACACTGTCTATTAACCAATTTGCTCCTACAATAAACCTTGTAGACAAATCTAAACCCGAACGTACTTTTCTTTCACTAAACACGGTTCCCCCAAACAGTTGATAATAACCGGTCAAAACTAATTGAAACTTGAAAACATAAAACCCTAACCTTTACCCGACGAATCCAAGAGTTCTTCACCAAACCCTAATCGACGGCTTCAAAGAGTTTAACTTTGTACTTTTTTTTTTGTTTCTGCCAAAGTTTTGTTCACAAAAGTCAACATTAATTGTTTTCTTTGTTGTGTGAATAAAAAGAAAGTCACGTGACTATTTATTTGGTGTTTGTTTCGATCAAGGAGAAAAACAATTAATTTTGTTTGTCAGAAATTAACAAAGAGAAGATAATCGTGATCAGTAAGTTATCAGGTCTTGTTTATAGTTTTGATCAACAAAAGAAAAAAAATACCACGTTAAACTCTTTGAAGCCGTTGATTAGGGTTTGGTGAAGAACTCTTGGATTCGTCGGGTAAAGGTTAGGGTTTTATGTTTTCAAGTTTCAATTAGTTTTGACCGGTCATTATCAACTATTTGGAGGAACCGTGTTTGGTGAAGGAAAAGTACGTTCGGGTTTAGATTTGTCTACAAGGTTTATTGTAGGAGCAAACTGGTTAATTGACAGTGTTCAGTAGAACAGCCGTCAAGTTCAGGCCCGTGCCATTGCTGTGTCTGTTCACTGTTTCGATTTGCTTCTTGTTTGCTGTTTGAGATGGCTGAAGACGGGAAGGTTTTGATCGAGAAATTTAAGTTATCAGGTCTTGTTTATCGTTTTGATCAACAAAAGAAAAAAAAGTACCAAGTTAAACTCTTTGAAGCCGCAGATTAGGGTTTGGTGAAGAACTCTTTGATTCGTCGGGTAAAGGTTAGGGTTTTATGTTTTCAAGTTTCAATTAGTTTTGACCGGTTATTATCAACTGTTTGAGGGAACCGTGTTTAGTGAAAGAAAAGTACGTTCGGATTTAGACTTGTCTACAAAGTTTATTGTAGGAGCAAATTGGTTAATTGAAAGTGTTCAGTAGAACAGCCGTCAAGTTCAGGCTCTGATACCACTTATTAGGAATCAAGCGGCGCGACGGAACCAACACACGAACACGCACAAACGAATACGCAGAAAACAGAAAATAAACGACACAAGGATTTAACGTGGTTCGGTCGGTGTGACCTACGTCCACGGGCTGCAACTAGGGTTTTCTTTATTTGCTCAGTACAAAGATTACAAATACATGACATGGATATATATAGAGACTAATTAGGGTTAACAACTTCATGAACAAGAAAACTAAACATAGGCCCAAGCCCAAAGCCTTCACAAACCCAACATGGAAAGTGCAAACTCTGGTATCAAGTTTTATCAGGTGATCATAGCTCCATCCATGATCAAATCTTTCACCAAAGATGATTCGTTAGTGATGTGTACTCACCCAAAGATGTGTACTTTAAGTTTAAATAGCTTCAGAATCAAGATATAATCCCCAAAAACAAGTGCACTGATACGGACTATCCACCGTAACCCGTCAAACTGTTGCTCCATGTCCACGTTCTTCTTTGAAGTAGTCGTACCACTTGCATGTAGTTAGGAGACCCACTTGCATTGTTAGTTAAATTTTTCTTGCACTTTAATGTTACCCATGATTCCACTAGCCACGTAGTTCATGCATTTTATTTCCTATAAATTGTACTTGCATTTCATGAAGAAGATATAGAAGAAAATTGGCAGCAAATAGTTCTTACTTTTGTTTACAATTCTGTTTGTGATCTTAATCTTTGGAGACCGCCGATCTCGAATCCGGCTCTATCATTTGGTGCTTTCATTCTCGACCTCATCCTTCAACCATGCCGCCCCGGCGCGAACCACTAAGCGGCCCGCCCAACCGATGACCTCCTTGCCACCTTAACCGAGAACATGAAGCAGCTTGTTGCTTCTACCACCGCCACTACCGACCGCATAATTTCTAGCCAACAACAACTTGCTCTCGATCACAAATCACACCTTGATGTGATCGTGAAACAGCTTTCCGCTCAATATGAGCAAACCAATCACCTAATTGCACTCCTCGATCGAATCGAACCCAAAACTCCCGATCCTAATCGTACCGGAAATCCACCGCCTCCGCCCCCGCCCCCACCACATACCCCCAGACCACCAAAGATTTCTCTTCCACTTTTTGACGGGTCAAACCCTCTCGATTGGATATTCCAAGCAGAAAATTACTTTACTTACTACCAAATTCCTGTTGCACAACGACTCACTTTAGCCGTCTTCTACTTCATTGGTGACGCTCTTTCATGGTACAAGCATCGGTCCAACATGGTACTTGGCCGGATTTCAAACTAGCTTTAGAACTCCGTTTTGGGCCATCGACGTACGAGAACCACGAAGCCACCCTTTTTAAGCCTGTTCAAACGTCCACCTTCAAAGCATACAAAACTGAGTTTGAGAGGATTAGCAATCGTGTTAACGGGCTATCCCAAGAGGCCTTAAAAAATTGCTTCCTTTCGGGTCTTAAACACGATATTCAAACCGAGATGGCCATCCTTAAGCCTACCACCCTTCCCCAAGCATACGGTCTCGCTTCTTTAATTGAAGACAAGCTTAATGTCGGCCTCCTACCTCCTACTGCAGAATTGACCGCCCTTGCTCCATCTCAATCACAGCCTGTTTCTCCTCCTTTGAAGCGTCCCACTCAAGCTGAAATGCAAGCCAAGAAAGCCGCGGGTATTTGCTTTCACTGTGATGACAAGTTCCAGCCCGGGCACCGTTGTAAATCACCACAGTTCTTACTTTTTGAGCCGCCAACAGATCCGCCTTGGCTCGATGTGAATCCTTCTACTGTGGGTCGTGAGGACACGACCCGTTTTAAAGGGCGGGTATTGATACGGACTATCCACCGTAACCCGTCAAACCACCGGTCAAACTGTTGCTCCATGTCCACGTTCTTCTTTGAAGTAGTCGTACCACTTGCATGTAGCTAGGAGACCCACTTGCATTGTTAGTTAATTTTTCTTGCACTTCAATGTTACCCATGATTCCACTAGCCACGTAGTTCATGCATTTTATTTCCTATAAATTGTACTTGCATTTCATGAAGAAGATATAGAAGAAAATTGGCAGCAAATAGTTCTTACTTTTGTTTACAATTCTGTTTGTGATCTTAATCTTTGGAGACCGCCGATCTCGAATCCGGCTCTATCATGCACTTTTGATTTCAGGGATTCATAACTAACATATATCTGAATTCAAATATGACAAAGATTTCCCTAGTTTCTACTTTCTAATCCAAAATACATTCATTCTTAAGCGTTTCATAATCAGATGTAGCAATCCATTCAAACTACAGAAACACCTACCCCTATTCAACTGAAGTTCAAAAGCAATTCACGATCTTCAAATACCCAATCTTACAATATCAACTTAAAAGCATAAATCACCTTCCTAAAAAGATGAAACCGTTCAACAGAAAGCACTGTCCCGTACGGATCATCAACTGCTTCGACCTTCAGAGGCAAACAGAGCAAAATCAACCAACACGAAGTTGAAATTGAAGATAAAAGTAGCGTCAAAGTGCGAAACTTGAAGCGAACCTGAGGCAGTATACGACAACTCTGTGAAGACAACAAGCTTCTCGGAAACCTTGGAGCCATAGGACCGATGTTAGCTTTAGTTTCGTACGGTAACGTGTGATCAGAGGGCTGAAGTTCTCCATTACTGATTTGGGGGTTTTGTGAGAGAGACGACAATTGGTTTATCAGCGGTTTGTGTTTTATTATTATCGAAAGTTTTTGGTTTGGTCCTTGATATTATTATTTGTCACAACTTTAGTTTTTAAAGTCTTCAACTTTTGGTTTTTTTCGTATTTTGGAAGAAATTTTTAAAACAAAAGGAAAGGGTTATTCCTGATTAAATAATTTGTTTTATAAAATCAAATTTATGTCTAAGTTGTAGGTTTACGAAGCACATTTAAGGCTCGAGGGTATTGTGGTTGATCATGAGCCGAGCCAAAATAAGGTCCGACTCAGCTCGATTTGGTTTATAAACTAGCCAAATCGAGCTAGTTCGGTTTGTAAACTAGCTTAACCGAGTTTAACTTGGTCTATAATTATTCAAGCCGAGCTAGCTCACAAGCTGAATTTGAGCTAACTTTTTTAGCGAGATTCAAGTATGAGTCATATGTACATCTGCATACTTAGTTTTAGCAAGGTGAACATTATAAACTTAATTTTTTAAAATTATTGTTATTTTATAAAATGATGATTAGACTAAGCAAAATTCACCACTCATAAACAATTATATGTATACATATACATAATTAAAAATAAATAATTCGAGCCAAAATCGAGCCGGATCAAGTCTAAATGAGCCGAGCCGAGCCAAGCGTCTTTGATTTTTAAACGATTCGAACCGAGCTGTCTTGGATTTTTAAACGAGCCATATTCGAGCAAGTTTTTTCAAGCGATCTTCGAGCTATTTGAACAATCCTACTTGAGACAATAGTGTTGATGGGGAAATCACGTCATGCTTTATAATATCATAACTGTAACGATATCATAAAACTTGACAAAGTGATGCTTTCTGACTGAGACAACGCTTATTGATGTAGCAAGGTGGAGAAGCGATGTTAAGAAAAAAATGAAGATGGCATCTCCTTTATAGTTTTTAACTTTTTATTTTACTCATACTATAACTTTAGAAAAGAAACTTTGAAATAGAAACAAAAAGATAGTGCTTCAAGTACGTCAATATGAAAGAGAACAAAAACAACTCACACAATTAAAATTGATAAAGTTTTAAAAATCCAAGGCTGACAAATTATGTTGGGTGAACTAAATAGGTCAGACATGACAAGATTATTTAACCCAAGCATAACAAGATTAAATGAACATGTCATTTTTGTAAGATAAATTAGATTTTAATCATGGAATATCGATGGAAAGATTTATGATCAATCCCATTAGCTATGACTTGACATCCTCAAAGGTTCTAGACTACGAGATCATGATCTTGAAAACCTTATCGTTTCAAGCTTTCCACCAAAACATAATACCATAGAAAATCTTTTACCATATTAATTTTTGTACCATTTTGATTTTTAGTGATTTTTGTTTTCCTTTTTTTTAATTAATTAGAATTTTACGTTGATCGGTTACATTAGTTAATTACCACCATTCATAAATTTTAGCACCAGTACAATAGCCACGACGCATAATATACAAACGCGATTTACGACTAAACGTAAAAAAAATATGACAGCTTGCCATACGGGGGCAATTCGTAAGATTTTAAACTATAAAGAGCGGTATAGCACTACCTATTAAGATTTAAAATATTTAAAGCACTCAAAATAGAGTAGTTATAATCTTTTTTGTATTTAAATTACGAGAAAAACTTAAAAAAATTTCACTCCATCTCATTCTTATAATTTTTTGTTCCTTTTAATTTTCCTTGTCCTTAAATTTAAAGATTATATGTAACAGTTAAATAATTTTTCTTGTCCTTAAATTTAAAGATTATATGTAACAGTTGAATAGTGAGCTTTTATAACTGCAACTTACTATGCATGCTTTATAATACTTTTGTGAGTAAAAAAGAAAAAATAGTAAAAATTGATTACAAGACTATTATTTAATTAACTAGAGATAAAAATAAAAAAGAGTAAATTACTATTTTGGTCCATATGGTTTCTTTATTTTAACCATTTGAGTTCAAAAACGAATTCTTAAACAAATCAAGCCCTATGGTTTGTATTCTATAACTCTTTCAATCCAATACACTAACAGAGTTTGATTGTTCAGTTAGTTTCTAATAAAATGACCAAAATGTCCTTGGACTGAAATGGTTATTTTTTAATAACCTTAGGGACCAAAAATGTAATTTACTCTCACACAAAAACATATTTGCAGGATCGGGTAAGGGTGCTTAAGTTTGCAATTAGCTTCACAGGAGGAGAGAACTTTAGATCATTAACAATTCAAATAGGGAACTGGTAACAACTTAAAGATACTAAGCCAACACAAGTAATGTAAGTGAAACTAGAACAAAATCATAAGAACACAAGATAAAGTTTTCAAAGAAGTTGTATATTGATTCTCTAGTTCTATTACAAGTGTGTTCAAGTATATCTTAGTTACAAGAACTTGAGACTCTTATATACTACAACCTATAACCATCAATATACAAAAAGACAGTTAGGATTTGACTATCTAGACAACAAGATCAATCTACAGTCAAAAGGCAGCTTGTCTTTAGACTAGTGACTATGACATGTCATAGCTCACTGACTTTATCTAATAAACAAGTCTACAGAACAATTATGGGAAGTTACAGACAAAGACCTTTTTCTACAGTTTGATAAAGTATGGAAGTTTCACCAACTAATAAAAAGCAGGTGAGTCTTCAGAGCAGCAGCGGAAGGTACAGCAGCTTTATCAAAAAGTAACTCAGAGAAAGCATATTTTCTCTGTCTTCGGAAAAAATCAGTCTTCTCATCAAAATGGCTTCGGAAGACTTTGTCTTGTGAAGCTTCGGAAGACTTCATCTTTGGCTTCGGAAGAAAATGGTCTTTGGCTTCAGAAGATTTCACACTTGTAATATTTTCTGATAAGTGTGAAACTTCCAAAGCAACTTCTTCTGAACTGTTGGCTTCAGAAGATCTTACACTTAGACTTATTTATGAGTGTAAGACTTCCGAATCTAGTTCATCCTTGTTCCTTAGTGCATGCTGGAAGACTTGGTTGTTCTGGTATCCTTTGGTTGCATCAGCCTTTAATCTTCAGATGTTCCTTACAAACTTCCCCTAGGCTGATGCTACCAAAACAGAGAAGTTCTTCAGATTTGATAGTCCACATCAGGATCTTCAGCATTCCTTTCTTCATCATAAGATCTGAATCCTTCAGACTGACATAGAACCTTCTCATGTCAAAAAGATCATGCAGAGGAAGTTCAAGCATGTCATTTGTGAAGTAGACATGTTGTTCTCCTGATCTCTTGTGACATACCATCTGTCTGGATCTTCAGCAAAAGTCCATGACAGAATTTGTCTTCCAGTAGCAAGAGGCTCTACTATGATTGGAGTTTGTTGAGAGACCTCTTCATGCACTCCCTCATGATGCTCTGACTCATCCTGAGGTTGAGAGGTGGATGCCTTTCTTCTCTTCTTCTTTGAAGTGGATCTTCTTTTGGCCATCCTTTTTCTTCTCCCAGATTTCTTCAACTGAGAGGGCTGGTCTTGAGTACCAGTTGGTTCTATAGTGTCCCTCTCAGTTGGGTTCTCCTCTCTCACAGGTTCAGAAAGAGAGAGAAGAGGACCCTGCTGTGGGTCAGAAATAAAGTTGGCTCAGATGCAGCTCCAGGTTCAGGTTGTGTTGTCTCAGTAGGTTCAACCTTCACCTCAACTTCAGGTTGAGCTGGACTTGGTGGAGAATGCAAGTCCACCAGCTCTCCCCTTTTTATCTTCTGCTTGATCACCCTAATGTGCTCATCCATTATGGATAGAGACATAGGACCAAGCCTCCTTCCGGAGAACCCATACAGCTTCAAGAAGCTCATCATCCTTTGTCTGTCAGCAGACTTCTTTTGGCTTTTGTGGATGATGGCCCTTGACTTTGCAGCTTCTTCCCTTAATAACTTCCTTGCAGCTTGCCTTTCCTTTTTGGCTTGTTCTTCTAGCTGCTTGTTGTATTCAAACATTATGTACTCATATGATAAGGGAAGAAGTGCAGCTGCCTGATAGAGACCTGTGGCACTCAGGTAGTTGATCATCTTTAGTCTTTCTTCTTCATTAACTACCTGAGGTTGTTCAGTGGCCACAGTCTCTGCTCAGGACTTTCTTGAACTGGAGAGAGGACATGAGCATCTTTGTAGAGTCTTTTAAGTCTCCTTTCTTCTTTGATTTTAAGGAGCAATTCTGCATCCTCTGCTTCCTTCCTCTCTTTTGACAATTCAATGTCAGCCAGTTCATTCAGCTCCTCTAAGGGAGAGAGATGAGTTCATCAACATTGTAGTTTCTGGTTCCCAGGTAATTCAGCCTGGCTGCCCTTAACTCATCTTCCTGAGTGTTTAGCCTGGGGGCAGCCCTGATTGCAGCTTCCATGAATCCTGGGGAACCACTTGAACTCTCTCCCCTCAGCTTCCTCTTCCTCTCTCTCTTCTCCTCCTCAATCTCCTCAGAGTCATTTTCCTTTTGCCTTTGTCAACCACAGGCCTTGATGACTCAGGCTGGAGAGAGCTTTGGCCTTCATTGCTTGGTTCAGCTATCAAGCTCTGGCCAGAGAGAGATTGTGAAGCACCATCACCAGCTGGTGTTTCACTGAGGGTAATGGGTGCAGAGGGAGATCCTGTCTCAAGGTTCACAGGTTCAACCTCTGGGCCTTCAGTCAAGGCTTTCCCTTCGAAGCTAATCTCCGGGTCCACCTCAACATCTAGTTGACCAAAGATCTCACCTGCTAGCCTCTGTCTATATAGTTTTGATCTCAATTTGAATTCCACTAGCACCCTGTCTTGGATCCTTTCTGCCAATCTTGCAGCTTGTCTGTTGTTGCTTGGGTTGACAAGTGGCAAATCTACCAAATTTATACTCTCATAGTAGCTCAGTCTTGAAATGTTGAAAACTTCTAGTTGACCCTGAGCTCTAGAGATCACAAGAGCTCTCCTGTTACTGTCATACCCCAACCCCTGATTGGGTTCTCAGAAGGGGCAGACATTGCTCTTGGTATTCCCTCCTCAAACAGTTGTTGGATGAGCAAGTCTAGATCACTGTCATGAGGAGGTTGCTGAGTATGGACAAGTTCAAGAGAGGGTGGTGAATCTCAATGTCCTTACTTTGGGAAGAACTCCCAGGTTTAGTGGCTGTCAAGACTTTCTCCCCCTTTTGGTAGCATCACCCTCTTGACTAGGTGAGCTGGGGAATTGGTGCAAGACATCCACAGGTTCTTATGGACCTGGTTGAGTTGTCCTCCTTGGTCTCTCAGCTAACTGGCCCTTAAGATCGGTGATCTCAAGTTGCTGGTCATTGACCCTCTTCTGTAAGATAGTCACCTGAGATTCCAGGTGAGCTATCTTTGAAACTAAGTATGTGCATGTTTTTGTCAGTTTGTGCACCTTTTGTTTCAGACTCCCCTCATCTTCAGTTGAAGAATCACTGGGGGATGAGAGAATTGGACCTAAGTCTTCTTCCTCATCACCAGCATGGTGTTCTTAGCTGCTTCCCCTGCCTAATGAAAACTTCCAGAGAAGTGTCAAGAGGCTGGGTTGCCAGGGTTGAGGTCCTATTGATGTTATCACTAGCAAAAGTGAAAGCCTCTTCCATATGGATCTCCTGAACAAGTTCAGGAACATCCACCTTAGCGGAGGGTAGATGATGTGGGCTAGATCTGGGTGAGTCAGAAATACTCATCTCTCTTTGAGCAGGGGTGGAGAAGAGAGACTCATGGTATTCACTGACATCCAAGTCCTCATCATCATAAAAGTCTAAGCTGGGTATTGGTTGGTTGAGATCTAGAGGTTGGGGATGGTAGCTGTCCCTGAAGGTTGATCACTTGAGTTTAGAGACTCAGAGTGAAGGCTAGAGGCTGTTTGGGTAATGAGCTCATCAGCCTGAGCATGAGGAACCTCAGAACTGATTATTGGAAAGATGGGAGTGGTCTGCTCCTCAGGGGAAGTGGGAGCTCGAGATTCCACTTCCTCCTGTATGGGTTGTGATATGGGAGCCTGCACATGCTCAGTAGCAAGTGCAGGGGTTCGTTTGGATTTTCTTTTGTAGGTGATGGTGATGGTAGGCTGTGTTTAAGGTGGTTGAGAAGTGGAGGGTGTGGGATCAACACTAGCTGGTGCTGCTAGGTTGTCACCCTGAGCAATGAGCTCAAACATTTGTGGGACAAGGGCTGTTTCTACCCCTGAGAAGCCAACAGTTGGCTTCTTCAAGATTTTGAAAATGTCGGGCCTCATTTGTCCCAATTTAAGAATATTTCCTGTTCCCCTCAACTGTGGTCCCAATTCACAGTTGAGAATGTGTTGAACATACCTGGGGAACATGTAATATTCTAAGGAGTCCAAGTTAGCAAGTAAATTTGTGTAAACAAACTGAGAGTACCTGAACTTGACCCCTTGTACCATCCCATGGACTATGAAGGAGAGGTCTTCTGGAACTTGATCCCATCCTCCATGTTTGTTAGATAAGCTGTGTATGATGACATGGAGGAGGTACTTCCACTGGGATGAGACCTTCCCCTTCCTGAAGGTTTTGACTGAGAAGTCACCTTCATAGCCCATCTGCTGGAAGGAATGGTTGACAGCAGATTTTGGAAAGGACAGTTCACCTGCTTCATCATCCAGCTGCAAATGGGTGTTTATGATGGCCGGAGTGATGAAAACTGTCCTCCCCTGCACCGTAGCAGACAGTGCCTTCTCCCCATCCATGGTGACCTCTTGACAGGTCCGCCAGAATTCAAGCAACTGATCCTCATAGAGAGGAGGATCGATTGTAAGGGAGGTGAAGTAGTGAGACGAAGAAAGGTACCTACAAACATCTGAGAAGCTTGGATCCTTCTCAGAGTTCAACAGGGCAACTTGATTGTGTTGCCTGTGTAGGTGCATGGTGAAATCAGGGTCGTTTCTGCGATCGATGTTGGCCATTTGGTGAAGCTTATCAGTGAAGAAAGGAAGAAGAAAGTGAGTTTGGGGTGAAATTAGGTTAAAGATTGTGAGAGTAGAGAGAAGAAATGGAACCGTTGAGAAGATATATGCAGTGGATTTGAGACAAAGTTAGAACAAAAAGATAAACTTTGAAATCCGCAAGTGGGTCCCACTTCTGAAAAAGCGCCCAAAAAGTTAGTTTTCTTGGAAGTTGAAAATCTTCCGAAGGTATTTTTGCTTCGGAAGTTTTTTAAGAAAAGCTTCCGAAGGCAACTTTGCTTCGGAAGATATTTCAAAGAGTTGTGAAAATTTGGCTTCGGAAGGAATATACTTAAAGAAATTTCTTCCGACATAAATTTTGCTTCGGAAGAACTAAGTCTGAGAAAATTATTATCCATAGATAATAAATCTTCCGAGACGAAATTGCTTTCGGAAGATATGTGTTCTTTGAATGCATTTAAGTACTTATAAGCACATTTAAGCTTCGGAAGATATTCTAAGAATTTCTTCCGAAGGTAATCTCTTATGAGTAGTTAAATGATTTAAAGACATAAATTTCTTCCGAAGGTAATTTGAGTTCTTCCGAGACAAAATAATAAATTTTCACAAATCTAAGGAATATCTTAAAAAAATTGATTTACTTCCAAAGAGAACTGGGCTTATGAAGGTGATAATATAGACAACTTAGGACACACAATTTTTAGAAATAATGTTGATTAAGTGTTTAAAGAAAAATCTATTCAAAGTTAATCATCCCAATAGCTGATATAAGATATTTAAACCTCTGTTCATCAAAAGCTTTAGTGAACAGATCAGCATATTGTTCATTTGTGTTAACCTTGATTAGTTTGATTAATCCTTTCTCAAAATTATCTCTAATCAAATGATACCTGATGTTGATGTGTTTGGTCCTAGAGTGCTGCACAGGATTCTCTGTAATAGAGATAGCACTGTTGTTGTCTATGTGGATAGGAGTCTCCTTGAAATTGAATCCATAGTCCAGCATCTGATTCTGAATCCAAAGCACTTGAGCACAGCAGCTTGCAGCAGCAATGTATTCAGCTTCAGCAGTTGATGCAGACACACAGGATTGCTTCTTGCATTGCCAAGAGACTATCCTTCCACCAAGGAATTGACATCCCCCAGATGTAGACTTTGCAGTCATGTTGCAGCCACCATAGTCACTATCTGTATAAGCATACAGATTAAAGTCTGAATTCTTTGGATACCAAAGGCCTAGTTTAGGAGCACCTTTGAGGTATCTGAGAATTCTTTTCACAGTAACTAGGTGTGACATCTTGGGGTTGGCTTGATATCTTGCACATATGCATATGGTAAACATAATATCAGGCCTGCTAGCAGTGAGGTACATAAGAGACCCAATCATAGCCCTGTAGAGATGTTCATCAACACACTCCCCCTCAAGATCAGGACCAAGGGAGTGGTTTCTGGCTATGGGTGTCTTAGCAACCTTACAATCAGTCATCTTGAATCTTGTAAGTATGTCTTGTACATACTTTGACTGACTAATGAAGATGCCATTTTCAACCTGCTTCACTTGAATTCCTAGAAAGAAGTTGAGTTCCCCATGGCACTCATTTCAAATCTATCCATCATCAGCTTCTCAAAGTCTTTGCAGAGCTTTGGATTAGTTGAACCAAAGATGATGTCATCTACATATATCTGAACTAGCATTATGTCATTCCCTGTTTCTTTGATGAAGAAAGTCCCATCAATAGTACCTCTTTTGTATCCATGTTGACAAAGATACTTTGATAGTGTTTATACCACTTTCTTGGAGCCTGATGCAGTCCATATAGAGCTTTATCAAGTTCGCAGACATAATCAGGATGATCTGGGTCTGCAAAGCCAGGTGGTTGTTTGACATAAACTTCTTCATCTATCACCCCATAGAGAAAGGCACACTTTACATCAAGCTGGTAGACCTTGAAATCCTTGGATGCAGCATAAGCCAGGAATATTCTTACAGCTTCAAGTCTTGCTACAGGAGCAAAGACATCAGTGTAGTCAATTCCTTCTTCTTGAGTGTACCCCTGGACAACCAGTCTAGCCTTGTTCTTGATGACAATCCCTCTATCATCAGTCTTGTTCCTGAATACCCATTTGGTTCCTATGACACTTTTCCCTTGAGGAAGAGGACATAAGTTCCACACCTTCTGTCTTCTGATTTGAAGCAACTCTTCTTGCATTGCCTCAATCCAGCTTCCATCCTTCAAAGCCTCATCAACTTTCTTCGGCTCAATCTGGGATAAGAAACAAGAATGCAGACAAACATTGCTCTCATGTGTTTGTCCTCTTGTTCTCACCCCTGTGTCAACATTTCCAATGATGTTTGTGGTGGGGTGTGACTTGTGGATCCTAAGTTGAGGGATCACAGCAAGTTGATTTGAGAGATCTAAGTTAGAGAAATTTAGATCTGGCAAAGAAGTGCTACCCACCACATCAACACACTTATCAAGAGAAGCTTGATCCAATGAGTGTGTTACATCATTAATGTTGTCTTCTATGGAGTGGTTATCAGCATCAAGAAATTCCTGATCACTGTTACCACCTCCATCTCCTTTTGCATTTGAAGTTCCTTCACCTGGATTTAGAGCCTCTGAGCTAGAATTTGAAGGCATCTCAGATGAATCAGCAGTATTTGTCATGCTTGTGCTGATAGGAGCTTCACTTGCAGGGTTAGTTACCATTGGAGCTGAAGTAGTATTCTTGTTTGGTCTTCTCAGCTTAAATCTTGGATCAGGATCACCTGTTGATATATTATCTGTAGATCCTGAAACATTCTCACAAGACTTGTTAAAACAGTTGGTAACTAAATCAAGATCAAACAGCCAATCCGGACCAAAACCTTTAACACTGGGTGTGTTTCATTGAAGGTCATATTGGCTGACTCCTCAATTCTAGTTCTGAGTTGTATACTCTATAAGCCTTAGCTTGAGAAGAGTATCCAACAAAGTGTCCATCATCTGATTTCTCAGCAAACTTGGCTATTTGATCTTTGGTATCAAGATGGTGCAAGGACATCCAAATGTTCCGAGAAAACCAATGAATGGTCTCCTTTTGTGCCACAGTTCATAAGGAGTCTTACCATGTGTCTTAACCACTAAAACTCTATTTTGCACATAGCAGGCTGTGTTGACAGCCTCTGCCCAGAAGGTGATAGGCAGTTTAGAGTCAGACAACATGGTTCTTCCTAGACTCATTACACTGGTGGGGCCAAACTGATCCATATGTAACAAGTGTAGGGGAGTAGTGATGGAGTTGGTTTCCTTTGGCTTGTGAGACACTTTGTGCTGCTTCCTTTTCAGGCATGCAACACAATGGTCATCACTTGTAAACTCTTTCTTTGGCATTCCAGTTACCAAATCATTTTAATTAATTTATTCATGTTTTTGAAGTTTACATGGCATATTCTTTTATGCCAGAGGAAAGACTCATCACTATTTGCTTTAGATAGAAAGCAAGACACTTCTCCAGAGGGAGTTGTTTCTTGCAGATCCATCTTGTACATGTTTCCCTTCCTGGGGGCTCTGAGCAGGATGTACTCCTAAGGAATAACCACCCCAGCTTGAGAACAATGCACTCATGCTCAGTGAAGAGCATGTGATGTTTTTGGTCACAAAATTCGGACACACTCAAAAGATTGTATCCAAGCTCCTTGACAAAGTTTACCTTCTCAATGCTGAGCTTACCATTTGAGACCATGCCCCTGCCAGTGATGTAACCTCCTGCATCTCCTCCAAAAGCAACTGGCCCTCCATCAAACTTCTCAAAGTTTTGAAGCAAGGAGCCATTGCCTGTCATGTGTCTTGAGCAGCCGCTATCAATGATCCATACATTCCTGTTGGTTTTCAGCTGCCCCTGCACAAAAAGAGATGATTTAGTTACATTTGGGAACCCAAGCCTCATTGGTCTTGGGCTTGTCAAAGTGAATAGAAGACAATGAAATAGTAAGTGATCCTATGTTCAGGCTTTGAGGATCATTTGTTGTTGCTGATGATGAACTTTCAGTCACATGGTCTTCCTTCATCTTCCACACCACCTTCTGAAGATTGGGCTTGACCTTCAAAGCTTTGGAAGTTTTAACAACTTCGAAGATTTGGAGACTGGCCTTTGGAAGATCTAGCTTTCACTGCAGCTGGCTTTGGTGCTTTGGAAGTATTCCTTTCTTCCGAGACCATTTTTCCTTCCGAAGGCAATTTACCACCTGTTTTCCTTTTCACTTTGGAGCTTCCGAAGGAAACAGATTTTCCTTCCAAAGCTAGCTTCCTTCTTCTTCCCAGAAGCTTTCTCTTTGATCATGTGGATAGTGCTTTTGGGATTGTAGATGCAATCCTTAGCCAGATGAGAAGTACTACCACACATGATGCATCCATTTGCTTCCTTCTGGGAGTCTTCTTCTGAGAGCAAGACTGAACTTGAACACTTTCTTTCTCCAGCTTTTCTTCACAGATGATGCAGCAAGCTTCTTAGGGAGAGACTTGCTCTTGGAGGAGGATGGTTCAGATTGTGTAGCAGTGGTAACAGCAATTCAGCCTTCTCTTTGCTGGAATGAGTTGGAACTATACTAAAACTCCTGGTACTAGAGTTTGTAGTTGATTCCTCAGCCTTTACCACTTCAAACCCTGCAGAGATGAACACTTGTTTTTGCTTGGAGTCAAAAGTGGCCTTGATCTCTTAAGCCTTCTTTGATCTTCTCTTTGCTCTTCTGATCAAGTTCTTCCTCTTTGTCTTTGTCATACCAGCCTTCTTACTCTCCTTAGGAGCATGGTGACCCTTTTTGAATTGACTCTCTTCACTCATTTAGAGTCATCCCTCACCATCTCCTCTTCAACACTAGGGTCTATGAGGGGAAGCTCATCTTCACCAGTTCCACACCTTGGAGATCTTACAGATAATAGAGTGTGTGGAGGAGCTACCTCAGTAGATCCTAGTCCCTGCTTATTCTGATAACACACTTTTGCATGCAGAGAAGAGGATATGATGTTCTTGAAGGTCTCTTCTTCAAAAACACATTTTTCAGCCCGGGCTTTGCTGATCACAAGCTCAGCCTGGCATTCAGTCAACTTGGTAATGAGATCTTTAATTTGAGTCCTGTAATTTGTTTGCTCATGTTTAAGAGTTGAAATTGTTTTCTCTAGATCTTCTATCTTAAGTTTATAGTCATTTTGGCTCTTTTAAAATCAGCTTTTAGGATATTCAAGGACTCAATATCAGATCTCATTTCCAAGTTGTAGGACCTGTATCTATTCACTTTAGCAATACATTCAGGAGAGAAAGATGTTCTAGTACCTTAGCCTCATCATGGTCAGCCATGAGTGCTTGATTTGGTGAAGCATCTTCAGCCTGAAAGCTCCAATCAAAGCCTTCTTCTTCAACAGCAACAGCAGCTTGCTGTCTTGGCTTCTCATTCTGGTGCCCTCCCTTAGTGTAGTTCGGCCTGGATGATGCTTGGCCACCATTTGACTTAGGTGCCTTGCATTCTCTAGCAAAGTGACCCATCTGGTTACAGTTGTAACACATCACTTTGCTCTTGTCCAGTCTAAACTTGCCACTAGCAGCATTGCTGGGAAACCTTCTCCTTGTCCTCTTGTAGAACTTCTGGGCTCTATGAGTGAGAAGAGCCATCTGCTAACTATCTCCATGTATTCCAGATCATCTGGATGGATACAATCCAGGTCTTCAAGAGTGAAAAGAAAGTTGCCTGAACTTTCATCAGTAGAGACAAAGGCTTGAGAGGTGCTTGTCTTTGGAATGGACTTCCTTGGATGTAGCACTCTCTGGGTGTCTCTGGGAAGGTGATGAAAGGACCCTTTTGTGAAGTTTCAGGGTAGCAGATAAGATGGTGTTGTGGTTCTCTGCTATCCTTTTCACCCACATGAAGGGCAGAACTCTGGTGAGTGTTGGAGTTACCAGATGGGTTTTGCATGTTCATCTCCATCTGGTATCCACTGAGTATTCCATATAACTAGTGAGAGTCAGTCTTGAGGTTTTCAGTCCTCTTAATGACCACATAATAGTGTGTCCATTGTCTAGGAAGAGAGGACATGAACTTCCTAACAATATCCTTATTCTCAATAGTTACTCCAACATCAGCCAGAGTATCCACAATCTCAACATACTGAAATACTGTTGAGTCATGGTTTCACCTGTCTTGAAGGTGAAATTTTCAAACTGCTGCTTCAAGAGGTCCTTCTTGTTTTCCTTGGCTTCATTAGACCCCTCATACACCAGTTTCAGTGCATCCCACAGTTGTTTAGCGGTCTTGCACTTCTTGAAACCTCTGTAGATGGAATTTGGAAGAGCAGTCTGAAGGGCTGTCATGGCTTTCTGATCAATGGCAATCTTCTTCTGGTCTTTTTCAGAGAAGTCAGCCCTTTCTTTGGGTATCATACCACCACCACCAGCAGCTGAAGTGGTGCATGGTACATGAGGTCCATTGACAACACTCCCACATCCTAGAATCCTGAGACTTGATGAAGCCTTCCATTCTTTGGCACCAAGTGTCAAAATCCTCAGGAGTGATCAGTGGAGACTTTGTCATAGTTTCAGTTTCCATATCAGCCTTAGAGATAGCTGCCATTTGAAGAGTTAAGTGATGTGTGAAGCTAAGAGAATTAAAGATGGTGAGATCTTACAATCAAGAGCCTGTAATGCTCTGATACCAATTGTAGGATCGGGTAAGGGTGCTTAAGTTTGCAATTAGCTTCACAGGAGGAGAGAACTTTAGATCACTTAACAATTCAAATAGGGAACTGGTAACTATTTAGAAGATACTAAGCCAACACAAGTAATGTAAGTGAAACAAGAACAAAATCACAAGAACACAAGATAAAGTTTTCAAGGAAGTTGTTTATTGATTCTCTAGTTCTATTACAAGTGTGTTTAAGTATATCTTAGTTACAAGAACTTGAGACTCTTATATGCTACAACCTACAACCGTCAATATACAAAAAGACAGTTGGGATTTGACTAATCTAGACAACAAGATCAATCTACAGTCAAAAGGCAGATTGTCTTTCGACTAGTGACTATGACATGCCATAGCTCACTGACTTTATCTAATAAGACAAGTCTACAGGAACAATTATAGGAAGTTATAGGCAAAGACCTTTTTCTACAGTTTGATAAAGTATGGAAGTTTCACCAACTAATGAAAAGCAGGTGAGTCTTTAGAGCAGCAGCGGAAGGTACAGCAGCTTTATCAAAAAGTAACTCAGAGAAAGTATATTTTCTCTGTCTACGGAAGAAATCAGTCTTCTCATCAAAATGGCTTCGGAAGACTTTGTCTTGTGAAGCTTCGGAAGACTTCATCTTTGGCTTCGGAAGAAAGGGTCTTTGGCTTCGGAAGATTTCACACTTGTAATATTTTATGATAAGTGTGAAACTTTCGAAGCAACTTCTTCTGAACTGTTGGCTTTGGAAGATCTTACACTTAGACTTATTTGTGAGTGTAAGACTTTCGAAGCTAGTTCATCCTTGTTCCTTAGTGCATGCTGGAAGACTTGGTTGTTCTGGTATCATTTGGTTGCATCAGCCTTTAATCTTCAGATGTTCCTTACAATATTATATGTATGTATATATATATATATATATTATATATATATATATATATATATTATATACGAAGAGGAGGGATACTAAGAAAACCATAATGTTATGTGAAAACTAAAGAAAACCAATGAAACCGCTCAAATAATTTACAATTTTTTATCACTACCCTTTATATTTGTGTATATGTATATATATAAATAAGGGTATGGATCAAATAAAAAACCGTAGTATGGTTTTACATATATATCACATATAGGTTACGTATACGTAACTATTTTTCATTGTACATAGTGTTACGTATACATAAGACTCTTCATTCTCGTATTTATGTTCAACATATATGTAACAAAAACTTAAATAACCTTTTAACAATTAAAATAACAAAAAAATTATGAATTATGCTATTGGTTTTTGTGGTTTTCTTTAGTTTTCACATAACTATTGGTTTTCTCAGGAACCCTCTTTTATACACGAAATGTTTTTATTTTTATTTTTCAAAGTTTTTTAAATTTTAATTTTAAATCGCTCGGTTTTAAACGTTGTATTTAAACCATTCATCTTATCTAACGGAAAATTCAAAACCATTTGGCTTATTATATTTCTTATTTAAACTGTTGAGCTTACTTAAACGTCCTTTTAATCTATTTGTTTTATTTAAACCGCAAAGTCTTTTAACTATTATTTTATTTAAACGTCTTTTTTAATCGTACAATTTTATTAAGCTTCTTTTTTAATTTTTTTGTATTTATACATATTTTTAATTATTCGGCTCGTTTAAACGTAATTTTATCCCGTTCTTTTATTTGAACTTATTTTTACTATTCGGTTATTAAAAACCTTCTTTTAAAAAATTCGTTTATTATCCAAAAACATTTTTTTTTGCCATTTCAGTCACTATAGTTTACCAAATGTTGTCATTTTCATCCACTCCACTAACTCCGTTAAGATCTCCGTTAAATATTAGGGTATTTTAATCTTTTCCAATACCCTAATTATTCAATTAAAACAAATTAACTAATTAATATTCAACTAAAATTAAAAAACACATGAAGCTACTAATGAGACCAGTCGCTTCGATTTAAAAGCTTCGATTAACTTTAACCAATGCTGTTCGATTGAGGTCTGTTGTGGGATTTCAATTAATCTTCACGTTTGTTCAAACATGTATCGTTGTTCGACTGAGATCTATTGTTGTCACATTTCATTTGATTGGGGTATGTTGTTGTCATGTTCGAATAAACGTGACAATAGCATACCTCAAACAAACAAAGCGTGACAACAGCAGACCTCAATCCCAAAACGAACCTCGATCCCACAGCAGAGCTGATCTGGTTGTCGAGACTCGATCAAAAACAAGTTAATATATCGGTCTTAGCTACCTTTATTGCGTAAGGGTAAGTAAGGTCGTCTCCACTGGAAATATGTGTAAAGTGTTTAACAATATGACTCGATTACTTAAAGACACGAACTTTATAACTAAAGATTGGAACTTTGGATGAAATTAAGAACACTATTGCAAAAAGCAACAAACTTTGAAATGAATTTGATTAAATAATAAGAAACAATCACTTTCGGGTTTCAAGTTCTACAAGATCAATGGGTTATTAAGTGTATTTTAGGGTTGCATAACACGACTCAATATCTTAGCTTTTGATTGAAGTGATAACCAAGAAACAATCTTTTAAGACTCGTTCATTAACAAAGTTACCAATTCATCTATATCAAGTTATCTACTTGTCTCAATGAGCTCACGATGCAAGAAAATCGAAACTGATGATAAAGCAAATAATTTTCTTTATAAACAAATTGTTTAACTCAATCAAAACCTTTAATTACATTTAATCACAAAGTGTTCAACATAAAAAAAAACCCTAAACCTAACTAACCATCTCACTTGGCAAGAACTATCCACCCGAAAGTAGTCAAGAACGATTTAGCCACTCATGGTATTCATTGAATCTTCAATCATGTTTTGATGATGATCAATGATGATTTGGGATGTGTTGAGAAGCTAAGCACCCAAAATCACCTTGAATTTGCTAGATTTTGGCTAAAAAAAAGTTCTCCTTCGAATTGGGGTTGGATGTGTTTAAATAAACTTCAAGATCCATAAAATCCGGGTGTTTGTTGAAGACCGACGTATGATACGCCCAGGGTCGGCGTATCATACACCCCCCCCCCAGCTTCCATACGCCCCCTCAGCTTCCATACGCCTAACTTTCTGTAATTTTTTCCAAATACGCCCACAAATATGCCACCAATACGCTGATCGGCGTATGATACGCCCATACCTGATGTATCATATGCCTGTACACCTAAATTTGTGCATTTTTTGTCACTTTTGATATTTACATTTTCAGTCCTTGAAGTTTCATGTTTGGCTTTTTATTCTCTAAAATAAGCCTCCTTTAGCTCCAAACACCTATAAATCAAAACACAAACAACTTGAAACTATTCCACCATAATCATGATGTAAAATCGCGCATTTAGATTAATTAAAGACTGAATTATTAACTCGTGATCACATCCCCTCACTTAACCTTTTGTTTGTCCTAAAACAAACTTGCTTGTAATATTTTACCTTAATCCATCAAACATGCTAATTTATCACAATTTTGTATAAATTAAGGTCACAAGGCATACTTAGTTTTAAACTTTTATCATGTAAACGTCACAACCCAACATGTAATACCATTTATCTTTTAAACTCAAAATCTTTAGTTGGCATAACCTCTCCTTTTGCTTCAAACATTATGTATTCTCATTTCTCACAATGAATACTCCTCTCGTTTTGTTTTGTGGACTAGTGATTATATACTAGTATGTCTGGAACTCTCAAACCAAGAATGTATATTTTCATCATAAGCTTGTATACTAATCATATCGCCATCAATTAACACAATATAATGCATAAATCAAGAGGTTTTTCATGGGTTGTAATGTTAGGCTAAAGTTTAAGGTGGGATAGAATAGGGATTATAAAGTGGCTCACGGCGAATAAAATCCAATTTAAACATGCTAGATGTCTTATTTATCAATCTCATCTTTTGATTGCAATAATATCACAGAATTCGTAACTATTTTTGTTGCTTCATATTTTGGTCATTTTGACCTCATATTTAGCTTTTCTCCCCATTTTTTTCTTCTTTCTTTCTTTCTTTATATATATATATATATATCTATATAGCCAAGTTCAAACCAATCATAATATTATTGTACAAATACTTAAAAGACACTTCTAGACAAGTCATGGATTGGACTTCATCACCCTAGGTTTCATAAAAAGGCTAAGGCTTTGTAGGCTTATCGTTTCGGGCTTATTCAAATGACAAGTTGGGGCACAACATGGTGTCTAAAGGAAGATTATCAAGGTATGGAATTCAAAAGAAAATGTTTAAACAAATGGTTTATTCCTAATGCCTCTATCATATTCATGCACATATTGGTACATGATCTTGACACGCATCAATTACACGAGTTCTAACTTAAATGCACATTATGGTTTCCCTCATTATAAAAATATAAAGCAAATCAACAAATGCTATGAATTGCTCAATTAGGCTCAAACTCTTACGAAAACGGTGGGAAAGGGTTAAAAATATGAAGCATGTATGTCATCTACCATCCGGTTTGTTATGCCTCCTAAGAATTCTACCTAATTTTTATAAAAACTCATGATGGGAATGCCTTACTATAATTTCAAAACAAGCATGTCAATGGATCTATACATGCATAAACAAGGTCCAATGTATGGTAGTCACAATTGGTATTTTCATAACATAAAGATGTAGATTCTTAATTTCATTATGCTAATCAAGATAATCATTACGAAGGGAGACTAGTATGCCATATCCTAACATATGATCAATCAATCTCAATGAAAGCACGAAAAGAATATTGTTCAAAACCAAAGTAGTGGAAAGTGCACATGGACCTGATCACAATCAATATCAGAAGCCTTTATCAACCGACTTGTGCCTCCCCACACTTGAGTGCTTGTGTCTTGTGATTGACTATCATAACAAAACAAAGCAAACCAAAGAAGAAAAAAAAACAAAAACTAATAAAAGAAGTAAACTCACTTTCGTAGGAATCACGATTTCATTTAGCATATGCAATAAGCCTTTAAACCCCTTGTAGACCCAAGAGGATGAGTTGTAGTCTCGTGAGGGTTTCTAGTGAACACACCCATAAAGTTCTCGGGTTGCCTCCCGCAAGCGCTAAGTTTTAGGTCTTCAGCCAGACCTTACCTGAGACCACTTATGGTGATCGTATTGAGTGCTTCTCTCTAAACTTCTTTTCAAATAAATGCTTCTCTTGGCTTGATAGATTCTCTTGTTCACTCACGCTTTGGCTAGACATTGCTTCTTTAATCCTTGAATTCTTATGATCCGGTGGTTTACCCATCTCAACCTTTCGTCTTGGATTTTCATTCCTTGGTGGCTCCACCTTCACATTCTCCTCTTTTTCCATATTATCAAGCTCAAACCTGTAAGGATCAAAACCATTCTTCTTGGTGATATCCGCGCTTACATGTGAAATGTAAAAAGGAGCACACCCGTTAGTAGCATCTGATACAGAACAATCATTGTTAACTACATATGTAATTGATTTGAAAACACATTAAAGAACAACTTACAGTTTTTGAATATCATGTCGATAATTCCATCTCGGTAATTGATTTGAGTTTTGGCTGTTGCCAAGAATGGTCGTCCTAAAATTACCTTTGGTTTCTCATTCGTCCTTAATGGTGCATAATCAAGCACTATAAAGTCTACAGGGTAGTAGAACTCTCCTAACTTAATAATCACATCCTTAACCATCCCCCGGGTTGTTTCCATGTCGAATCAGCAAGCACCATTGTTTTGTTAGTTTCACGTAATGGACCAAAGTCATATTGGTCATATAAACTTCCTGGAAGGATGCTCACACCGGCTCCATAATCCAAAAGTGCCCGCTTGATTTTAAGTTTCCCAACTTGAATGGAATAATTGGTTCTCCTAGGTCACTTCCATCCACTTCATCAACTTCCTTATCGTTACCTGCAACTACTTGAGAAAGAGAGGTTAAATCATAATCAATACCTTCAGATTTAGGAATGATACTAACTAAGTTTATGTGTACATTCTTTGAACTTGATGCTTGATGTTAAGGGTTTTTGGTTGTGTCACTTGGAAGCTTCCTTGGTTCGCGTCCAGACAATTGTTCAGCTAATTGTCCTAGTTGTTTGGCAATGGCTTCATTGGTCTTTTCTTGCACCTTTCTAAATTGCTTGAACTCTTTCATCTCCTTTGCAAGATCTTGAATTGCTGACAAAATTACGTTGTCATTGCCATTGCTAGTGGAAGTGCCTTGTTGATGTTGTTGGTTCCTTTGTTGATATTGACCACCTTGTTGGTAGCTTCTTTGATTGTAGTTGTTTCTTTGATAACCACCTTGATTGTATTCTTGTTGATGGCTTTAATATTGGTTGCTTCCTTGATTTGGTACCTGAAAAGGAGGATTCAATTGGTTAGTATTGTTACCATATCTAAGATTTGGGTGATTTCTAAGACCGGGATGATATGTGTTAGAATTCATATCGTATGTCTTCCTTTCTCCTTGGCCTTGTAATTGATGTACACTTTTACTCTTCCCCAAATTCAAGTAGCATGTGACCGATGTATGGCCAATGTCATTGCACATGTCACATACTTCATATTTATTAGATATATGTGTCACACCACTCTTTCCAACTTTAAGGCTTGCATGGTCATTCACCATCTTCACATTTGCACCCCTTGACCTTCGACTTGATTGTGCACGCTTCTTGGAAATTACACTCATCCTTTCGAGAATATCCCAATCATCATCCTCATGGTTTAAGGTGAACGTTCTTGCACTTGTGGAATTTACATCTCTAGCATCCTCCAGTGATAGCCCATCATAGAATGTTGAGATCAACTCCCACTTAGCTATGCCCTGATGTGGACAAGTTCTTAGCATCTCTTTGAATCGGTGAAAAGTTTCATGAAACTGTTCACCTGATTGTTGTGTAAATCCTCGAATGGCTCGTCTTGCATCACTTGTCCTTTGAGAAGTATAGTATTCATCCAAGAATTATTGTTGCATTTGTACCCATGTGTGAATACTTGTAGATGGTAGAGATAGGAACCATTGTTTGGCCTTGTCTTTAAGGGTAAAGTGGAATAGGACCAATTTAACTTCATCCGGTGAAAAGCCTTGGCCACCAATGGTGCTACATGATACCTCAAATTCATATATATGCAAATAGGGTTCTTCAGTTGTCATACCATGAAAGTGAGGGAGAATTCCCAAACATTATGGTTGGACTTCAAAGCTCGCCCCTTTGTGTTGGTGAAACTATAGGAGATGAATTGATAGAAATGGCGGACGAAAGTGACTATCCACACCATATGCTGATACATAATGTTGCGCTCCTAGATGGCCGGTATGCCATTAAATGGTTGACCTTTAACGTTGTTGCGAATGGGTGGTTGAGATAACCACCCTAATCCTGATTTGGTTGACGGTTTTGATATCCAGGTTGGTTCCCATAATCCTCAAAATCATGTGGTTTGGTCCGTCCATATCGACTTAATCTGGTTGTCGAGACTCGATCAAAAACAAGTTAATATATCTGTCTTAGCTACCTTTATTACGTAAGGGTAAGTAAGGTCGTCTCCACAGGGAATATGTGTAAAGTGTTTAACAATATGACTCGATTAACTAAAGATTGGAACTTTGGATGAAATTAAAAACACAATTTCAAAAAGCAACAAACTTTGAAATGAATTTGATTAAATAATAAGAAACAATCACTTCTGGGTTTCAAGTTCTACAAGATCAATGGGTTATCAAGTGTACTTTAGGGTTGCATAACACGACTCAAGATCTTAGCTTTTGATTGAAGTGATAACCAAGGAACAATCTTTTAAGACTCGTTCATTCACAAAGTTACCAATTCATCTATATCAAGTTATCTACTTGTCTCAATGAGCTCACGATGCAAGCAAATCAAAAACTGATGATAAAGTAAATAACTTTCTTTATAAACAAATTGCTTATCTTAATCAAAACCTTCAATTACATTTAATCATAAAGTGTTCAACATAAAAAACCCTAAACCTGACTAACCATCTCACTTGACAAAAACTATCCACCAGAAAGCAATCAAGAACAATTTAGCCACTTATGGTCTTCATTGAATCTTCAATCATGTTTTGATGATGATCAATGATGATTTGGGATGTGTTGGGAAGCTTGAAAGCACCCAAAATCACCTTGAATTTGCTAGATTTTGGCTGAAAAATGTTCTCCTTCGAATTGAGGTTGGATGTGTTTAAATAAACTTCAAGATCCACAAAATCCGGGTGTTTGTTGATGACCGGTGTATGATACGCCCAGAGTCGGCGTATCATACGCCCCCCTCAGCATCCATATGCCCAACTTTCTGTATTTTTTTCCAAATACGCCCACAAATACGCCGCCGATACGCTGACCGGCGTATGATACGCCCATACTCGGCGTATCATACGCCGGTACACCTAAATTTGTGCCTTTTTTAACTTTTGATATTTACATCTTCGGTGCTTGTAGTTTCTTGTTTGGCTCCTTATTCTCCAAAATAAGCCTCCTTTAGCTCCAAACACCTATAAATTAAAACACAAACAACTTGAAACTATTCCACTATAATCATGATGTAAAATCGCGCATTTAGATCAATTAAACACTGAATTATTGACTCGTGATCAAGAGCTCAATCGAACAATGGTACACGTTCGAACAAAACGTGAAGATTAATTGAAATCTCATAACAGACCTCAATTGAACAACATGAGTTAGAGTTAATCGAAACTTTTAAATTGAAGTGCCAGGTCTCACTGTCACTTCATATGTTTTTTAGTTTTAATTGAATATTAATTGACTAATTTGTTTTAATTGGATAATTAGGGTGTTGAAAAAGATTAAAATGCCATCATATTCAACAGAGATCTTATCGGAGTTAGTGAAGTGGATGAAAATGACAACATTTGGTAAACTATAGTGACTGAAATGGCAAAAAAAAGTTTTTGAATTGAAATGGCAAATCAACAAAACGTCAAGGACGAAAATAACATTTTACTCTTGATTTTATACATGAATGTTTAAAAGATAACAAAATAACTTTTTAAAATAAAAAGTTGGCTCGCGAGACGGCTCGACTCGTATATAAATGAGTTGAGCCTAAGCTCACATTTTGAGCAAGTTAAGATAAACAAACATGCTCAGCTCAACTTGATTTCTAAACGAGTTTATCCCCAACCCCTCTGACTCGACTCGTTTACAACCTATATTTGACTATAGAGTAATCCGTTAGTTTTTTTTGAAGAGCGACTAGTTTTGTTTCACGGTCCATAGTGGGATTCGAACCCACAAAAATAAAGAAGGGGCCACCAATTATACTCTAGACACCATTAGGCTAGATGCTTTTTTAGTTACTCCATTAGTTGATTTCATCTATAATCTATTTTTTTATTATATTAAACTTTCATGATTATTGAGCAAAGTTACCCGTGCTTCGCGGCGAGTGATACGATGGTAGTCATGTGATTATGGACACATTTGTAAAATTCGTAACCAACGTTAGTTATTAATGCGCTTAAGTAAATAAAAGAAATATATTAAAGAATACGACGTCTCGCAAGTTGTGACATAATAGTTTAAATAAAATTATGTCTTGGCTCATAAAATAAGAAACAAATAGTTTTTGGCGTGTGATGAACCAAAATGTTAAAAGTGTTATGGTATTCAATTGATTGATTCAAAACTGAGATGCATGCAACCCTATACATAATCTAGTAAGATGTAGTTTAATATCACACCTCCATACGAGGTATGGCTTAAACGTGACGGATCAATACTAGAGTAACACAGCGGATGCAAACTAACATCATTGATATTCAAAACAGATGTACCATAATTCTAAAGTATACATTTGTATATCACATAAAATGCTAGAATTAGAGATCTAAATCTTCAAAACCTCAAGATTTCTAACTCTTCCAACTTCTAAAACATTCTCATACTTCCGGCCGCCAATCTTGTACTAATTGGCACCTAGGATGTGTCTACAAATACATTTTTAGGTCAGTTTATGTTGGTGAGTTTATGATTAGGGGTTCAAAACGTTTTATAAACACATTTATATAAGCATTCATATATCACTTCTCGAGTAGGTTAAAATAGCTTAAAATATGCTTTTGTAACATTCCATTAACTATCTGCTCGAGACAATTAAACTATCTTTATTGACTTGTAACAATTCTGAAGTGCCC
The DNA here is from genome assembly GCA_025506505.1 of Flaveria sonorensis. Classification (NCBI taxonomy): domain Eukaryota; kingdom Viridiplantae; phylum Streptophyta; class Magnoliopsida; order Asterales; family Asteraceae; genus Flaveria; species Flaveria sonorensis. Next base: position 50,903,553 of record CM046435.1, read on the forward strand.
ACTATCTCTACATAAAATAATTTATTTATCTCTGTTGACTCGTAACAGTTCAACGCAGAGACTATCTTTACGTGATATAGCCAAGAGTCCAAGATGTAGTTTTTTTTAAAACATTTTGGACTATCTCAGTGAGAAAGTCAAGACATACCCTATTGCATTCCAATAATAATCCCTTATGGGATAAAACCGTTTATAAAATAAACGTAACATACTACACCCTAAAAACCATCCTCAAGCTCATATTTTCGATGACTTACCACACGAAACAATCTTTATAATACAAACCTAGCATCAAGGTTCTTTGAGGCGAATTTTAATGTCCTACCGAGCCATGACATATGTCAGAACTCCTCAATCGTCGAGCACCATACGAATTGGGATTTGCCTCAACCACATACCTAACACTTCATGAACTGATGTGTACCTCATCAGTAATGGGTGGACGCCTCCTCCCCGTAGGTCCATCTACACTTGGAATGTAAATAACGTAATTACATGGATATAGACTTCTAGAATTTCTTAAAACTCGTCCTCAGTCCATGAAGCAAGAGGTTTTACTCATTACGTTTATCAAATCCTGACAACCATTGGGTGAAATCTCAAATCATTTGTTCTCACCCTTCCACTACCTGAATAAGTATTAACCTTCAATAACGTTTAAGGAAGCAGATATGTTGGATGAGCGAAAGCAATATAAAAATTAATTAAAAGTATCTTTTAACATGTAACACCCGGTCTCTCACACCACCAATATTGTCCGCTTCGCCTAAGAGGAGCTCACAGATTTGCTATTGGTTGCTCGGGTGAAAACTTCCCAGGGAGGTCACCCATCCCTGGATTGCTGCCACCTAAGCACGCTTAACTGAGGAGTTCTTCTCTCATCCACAGCCAATACGCCCAAAACGCATTGGTGATATTAGATGCCAGACATTACTTATGAACCAGGAATATCTCCTATCCACGGTCGATGTGGGATTTGCCTTGAGTGGTACAAACACCCCCCTTTTGGACTCATCGTCCTTGATGAGGTTTGTCCCACCATCCTATCTATGGATGTGGGATTGGCCTAAGGTGTCCCTTTGAACACCCCCGGGGACTCACCATTCTTGATGAGGTTTGCCCCACCATCCCGAACGGCACAGAAGTGGCTCTGATACCATTTCTAAGGCCCCTTTCCGGGAAACCCCACAGTTGGTTATTCATAGTACATTACATATTAATATATATTGAGTAAGAAAACATGGCAGCGGAATAGTTACACAAAAACCATTTCATGCATTGATAATAACTTTTGCCAAGAAATACATCGTTGTACAAGTTCAAAAGAACATTTAGTTGTATTACAAGACAAAAATATCAACTCTGCTTAACATGGATGTCAGTCTTTATTTGCCGAGTAGCTTCAACCTCGTGCCATCCCCAGCGATATCATTACCTGCCAACTGATATGCATATAAAAAGTCAACGTTAGCTGACTGAGTTCTAGCTTTGATAATATAGAAAATATGCATTTTGTAAGCTTCACTGGGTGATCATCCATCATTATACATAATTATTCATTAAGAGATTCTTTATCTTTCTTTCTTTCATTATCTTTCTCTTTCATTAACTAGGATTGCACAAATCAAGAGCCTACATTGTTGGTTGGCAACAGATGCCGAACCCCTATCGGTAAATGTTTATTATGGTAGCTAACCCTTCGACAGTTGGCCCACACTACTAGACACGAAGACTGCTCATGAATACGGATCCCATTGATTTATTGGTCAATCCCCAGGATTAGACCCCAGATGTGCATCCTGAATCAGCCACACATCAGTTGAGCTAACGACAACAAAGTCGTGCACCTCATTCCATTGTGCTTGCAAGGCTTTTCCTTTATTATAAGGGCCTGGGGGTAACATTCATTAGGTTACACTGTCTTTCTTTTATTCCTTTGTGACCACTGTTTATGAATAATATTGAACTCTTGTGCGCGCAAGTTGGGAGGAGATTCACTTGTTTGCTGCAATAGGTGAGTTCTAGCCTCTCTTCCAAGACAATGGACACACTACTGTGTGCTCATTAAGAGGACTAAAAACCTCAAGACCCTTACTCTCACTGAGTTGTATGGGATACTCAGTGGATACCAGATGGAGATGAATATGCAAAATTCATCTGGTAGCTCCAACACTCACCAGAGTTCAGCCCTTCATGTGGTTGAAAGGGATAGCAGAGAACCACAACATCATCTCATCTGCTACCCTAAAACCTCATAAAAGGGTCCTTTCATCACCTTCCCAGAGACACCCAGAGAGAGCTACATCCAAGGAAGTCCCTTCCAAGAGACAAGTTCTTCTCAAGCTTTTGTCTCCACTGATGAAAGTTCAGAAAACTTTCTTTTCACTCTTGAAGACCTGGATATCCATCCAGATGATCTGGAGTACATGGAGATAGTCCAGCAAATGGCTCTTCTCACTCACAGAGCCCAGAAGTTCTACAAGAGGACTGGGAGAAGGTTTCCTAGCAATGCTGCCAGTGGCAAGTTTGGGCTGGACAAAGCAAAGTCAAGTGTTACAACTGTAACCAGATGGGACACTTTGCTAGAGAATGCAAGGCACCTAAGTCAAATGGTGGCCAAGCTTCATCCAGGCCAAACTACACTGAAGGAGGGAACCAGAATGAGAAGCCAAGACAGCAAGCTGCAGTTGCTGTTGAAGAAGGAGGCTTTGACTGGAGCTTTCAAGCTGAAGATGCATCTCCAAACCAAGCACTCATGGCTGATCATGATGAAGCCAAGGTACTTGAACATCTTTGCTCTCCTGAATGTATTGCTAAAGTAAATAGATACAGGTCCTACAACTTGGAAATGAGATCTGACATTGAGTCTTTAAATATTTTAAAAGCTGATTTTAAAAGAGCTGAAAATGACTATAAACTTAAGATAGAAGATCTAGAGAAAACAGTTTCAACTCTTAAACATGAGCAAACAAACTACAGGACTCAAATTAAGGATCTCATTACCAAGTTGACTGAATGCCAGGCTGAGCTTGTGATCAGCAAAGCCAGGGCAGAAAAATGTGTTCTTGAAGAAGAGACCTTCAAGAACATGATATCCTCATCTCTGCATGCAAAAGTGTGTTATCAGAATAAGCAGGGACTGGGATCTAGTGAGATAGCTCCTCCACACACTCTACTATCAGTCAGATCTCCTAGGTGTGGAACTGGTCAAGATGAGCTGCCATCCATAGACCCCAGTGATGAAGAGGATGAAGAGGAGAAGGTGAGGGATGACTCTGAGATGAGTGAAGAGAGTCAATCCAAAAAGGGTCACCATGCTCCTAAGGAGGAAAAAGAAGCTGGTTTGAGCAAAACCAAGAGAAAGAACTTGATCAGAAGAGCAAAGAGAAGATCCAGAAAAGCTCAAGAGATCAAGACCACCTTTGATCCCAAACAGAAACAAGTATTTATCTCTGCAGGGTTCAAGGTGATGAAAGCTGAAGATCCTGTCAAGAATTCTAGTACCAAGAGTTCTACTTCAGCTTCAACTCACTCCAGCAACAACAAGAAGACTGATCAGCTGTGTGTCACTGCTACACAGCCTGAACCATCCATTTCAAAGAGCAAGCTTCACCCTAAGAAGCCTGCTGCATCATCTGAAAAGGTGGAGAAAGAAAGGAAAGTGTTCAAGCTCAGTCTTCTTTGGGAAAGAAGACTCTCAGAAGGAAAGATTTGGATTGTGTTATGTGTGGTAGTACTTCACATCTGGCTAAGGATTGTCAATACAATCCCAAGAGTACTATCCACATGATCAAGAAGAAAACTTCTGAGAAGAAGAAGAAACAAACAGCTTCGGAAGGAAAATCTGTTTCCTTCGGAAGCTCCAAAATGAAGAAGAAGGCAAGTAGGAAATTGCCTTCGAAGAAAAGTTGGTCTCGGAAGAAAGGAATGCTTCCGAAGCACTGAAGCTTGCTGCAGTGAAAGCAAGATCTTCCGAAGGATCCGTCTCCAAAGCTTCCGAAGCTACAAAAGCTTCCGAAGTATTGAAGGTCAAGCCCAATCTTCCAAAGGTGGTGTGGAAGATGAAGGAAGACCTTGAGACTGAAAGCTCCTCTTCAGCAACAGCAAATGATCCTCAAAGCCTGAACATAGGATCACTTACTGTTTCATTGCCTTCATCTGAATTTATAAGCCCAAGACCAATGAGGCTTGGGTTTCCAAATGTAACTAAATCATCTCTTTTGTGCAGGGACAGCCAAAGGCAAACAGAAATGTGTGGATCATTGATAGTGGCTGCTCCAGGCACATGACAGGCAATGAGTCCCTACTTCAAAACTTTGAAAGAATTGATGGAGGACCAGTTGCTTTTGGAGGAGATGCAGGAGGTTACATTACTGGTAGGGGCATGGTCTCAAATGGTAAGCTCAGTATTGAGAAGGTAAACTTTGTCAAGGAGCTTGGATACAATCTTTTGAGTGTGTCCTAATTTTGTGACCAAAAACATCACATGCTCTTTACTGAGCATGAGTGCATTGTTCTCAAGCCCGGGGTTGACATTCCTCAAGAGCATATTTTGTTCAAAGCCCCCAGGAAAGGGAACATGTACAAGATGGACTTGCAGGAAACATCTCCCTCTGGAGAGATTTCTTGCTTTCTATCTAAAGCAAATAGTGATGAGTCTTTCCTTTGGCATAAAAGAATGTGTCATGTAAACTTTAAGAACATCAATAAACTGATTAAGAATGATTTGGTAACTGGAATACCAAAGAAAGAGTTTACAAGTGATGACCACTGTGTTGCATGCCTGAAAGGGAAGCAACACAAAGTGTCTCACAAGCCAAAGGAAATGAACTCTATCACTACTCCCCTACACTTGTTACATATGGATCTGTTTGGCCCCACCAGTGTAATGAGTTTAGGAAGGACCTCATACTGTTTGGTGATCACAGATGATTTCACAAGATTTACTTGGGTGTTTTTCCTTAGAACTAAGGATGAAACTCCTGAAATCTTAAAGAATTTCATTCTGAAAATTGAGAATCAATCTGATCACAAGGTCAAAATCATAAGATGTGATCAAGGAACCGAATTCAAAAACCAAATCCTTGATACATTTTGTGATGAAAAGGGTATTTCAAGACAATACAGTGCTCCCAGGACTCCTCAGCAAAATGGTGTTGCTGAGAGGAGAAACAGGACACTTATTGAAGCTGCAAGAACCATGTTGTCTGACTCTAAACTGCCCATCACCTTCTGGGCAGAGGCTGTCAACACAGCCTGCTATGTGCAAAACAGAGTTTTGGTAGTTAAGACACATGGTAAGACTCCTTATGAACTGTGGCACAAAAGGAGACCATTCATTGGTTTTCTCAGAACATTTGGATGTCCTTGCACCATCTTGAATACCAAAGATCAAATAGCCAAGTTTGCTGAGAAATCAGATGATGGACACTTTGTTGGGTACTCTTCTCAAGCTAAGGCTTATAGAGTATACAATCTCAGAACTAGAATCATTGAGGAGTCAGCCAATGTGACTTTCAATGAACACACACCCTGTGTAAAAGGTTCTGGTCCGGATTGGCTGTTTGATCTTGACTTAGTTACCAACTGTTTTAACAAATCTTGTGAGAATGTTTCAGGATCTACAGATAACAGGTCAACAGAAGATCCTGATCCAAGATTTGAGCTGAGAAGACCAAACAAGAAGACTACTTCAGCTCCAGTGGTGACTAACCCTGCAATTGAAGCTCCCATCAGCACTAGCATGACAAATACTGCTGATTCAAATGAATTGCCTTCAAATTCCAGCTCAGAGGCTCAGAATTCAGGAGAAGGAACTTCAAATGCAGGAGGAGGAACTGGAGGTGGTGACAGTGATCAAGAATTTCTTGATGCTGATAACCACTCCATTGAAGACAACATGAATGATGTCACACACTCATTGGATCAAGTCTCTCTTGATAAGTGTGCTGATGTGGTGGGAGACACCTCATTGCCAGATCAGAATTTCTCAAATTTAGATCTGTCTAACCAACTTGCTGTGATCCCTCAACTTCGATCCACAAGTCACATCCCACCACAAACATCATTGGAAATGTTGACTCAGGGGTAAGAACAAGAGGACAAGCTCATGACAGCCATGTTTGTCTACATTCTTGTTTCTTATCCCAGATAGAGTCGAAGAAGGTTGATGAGGCTTTGAAGGATGGAAGCTGGATTGAAGCTATGCAAGATGAGCTGCTTCAAATCAGAAGACAGAAGGTTTGGAACTTATGCCCTCTTCCTCAAGGGAAGAGTGTCATAGGAACCAAATGGGTATTTAGGAACAAGAAAGATAATAGAGGGATCATCATCAAGAACAAGACTGGTTGTCCAAGGATACACTCAAGAAGAAGGGATTGATTACACTGATGTCTTTGCTCCAGTTGCAAGACTTGAAGCTGTAAGAATATTTCTAGCTTATGCTGCATCCAAGGATTTCAAGGTCTACCAGCTTGATGTGAAGTGTGCCTTTCTCTATGGGGTGCTTGATGAAGAAGTTTATATTAAACAACCACCTGGCTTTGCAGACCCAGATCATCCTGATTATGTCTGCAAGCTTGATAAAGCCCTTTATGGACTGCATCAAGCTCCAAGAAAGTGGTATGAGACACTATCAACATACCTCTGTCAACATGGATACAAAAGAGGTACTATTGATGGGACTCTCTTCATCAAAGAAACAGGAAATGACACATTGCTAGTTCAGATATATGTAGATGACATCATCTTTGGTTCAACTAATCCAAAGCTCTGCAAAGACTTTGAGATGCTGATGAAGAATAGATTTGAAATGAGTGCCATGGGGGAACTCAATTTCTTTCTAGGAATTCAAGTGAAGCAGGTTGAAGATGGCATCTTCATCAGTCAGTCAAAGTATGTACAGGACATACTTACAAGATTCAAGATGACTGACTGTAAGGTTGCAAAGACACCCATAGCCAGAAACCACTCCCTTGGTCCTGATCTTGAGGGGAGTGTGTTGATGAACATCTCTACAGGGCTATGATTGGGTCACTTATGTATCTTACTGCTAGCAGGCCTGATATCATGTTTGCCACATGCATATGTGCAAGATATCAAGCCAACCCCAAGATGTCACACCTAATCACTGTCAAAAGGATCCTTAGATATCTCAAAGGTGCTCCAAATCTAGGCCTTTGGTATCCAAAGAATTCAGACTTAATCTGTATGCTTATACAGATAGTGATTATGGTGGCTGCAACATGACTGCAAAGTCCACATCTGGGGGTGTCAGTTCCTGGGTGGAAGGATAGTCTCTTGGCAATGCAAGAAGCAATCCTGTGTGTCTGCATCAACTGCTGAAGCTGAATACATTGCTGCTGCCAGCTGCTGTGCTCAAGTGCTTTGGATTCAGAATCAGATGCTAGACTATGGGTTCAATTTCAAAGAGACTCCCATCCACATAGACAACAACAGTGCCATCTCTATTACAGAGAATCCTGTGCAGCACTCAAGGACCAAACACATCAACATCAGGTATCATCTGATTAGGGATAATTTTGAAAAGGGTTGATAAAACTAATCAAAGTTAACACAAATGAACAATATGCTGATCTGTTCACAAAAGCTTTGATGAACAGAGATTTAAATATCTTGTATCAGCTATTGGGATGATTAACTTTGAATAGATTTTTCTTAATAACTTAATCAATTTATTTCTTAAAACTGTGTGTCCTAGGTTGTCTATTAGATCACTTCATAAGCCCAGTTCTCTTTGGAAGAAAAACGAACTTTTAAAATGATATCTCTTAGAATGATGAAAATTTACCTTCGGAAGAAGCAAAAGTTGCCTTCGGAAGAAATTTATGTCTAAATCGTTTAAACAGCTTATCTGAGATTTACCTTCGGAAGAAATTCTTGAAGTATCTTCCGAAGCTTAAATTTTGGTATAAGTACTTAAATGCATTTTAGGAACAAATTTCTTCCGAAAGCAATTTAGTCTCGGAAGACTCATTTATTTCTTCCGAAGCCAAAATTTTCAAAACTCTTTGAAATATCTTCCGAAGCAAAATTGCTTTCGGAAGCTTTGATTGCAAAGCTTCCGAAACCAAAATTGCCTTCGGAAGCTTTTTCTACTTCCAAGAAAACTAACTTTTTGGGCGCCTTTTTCAGAAGTAGGACCCACTTGCGGATTTCAAAGTTTATCTTTTTGTCATAACTTTGTCTCAAATCCAGAGTATATCTTTCCAAACGGTTCTATTTCATCTCACTTCTCTCATTGTTCCTTAACCTAAAATTACCCCCAAATTTCATCTTCTTCTTCTTTCCTTCACTACAAAGCTTCTTCAAATGGCCAATCTTGATCGTCGTAACGACCCTGATTTCACCATGCACCTACACAGGCAACACAATCAAGTTGCTCTGTTAAACTCTGAGAAGGATCCAAGCTTCTCAGACGTGTGTAGGTATCTTTCTTTGTCTCACTACTTCACCTCCCTTACAATCGATCCTCCTCTCTATGAGGATCAGTTGCTTGAGTTCTGGCGGACCTGTCAAGAGGTCACCATGGACGGGGAGAAGGCACTGTCTGCCACAGTGCAGGGGAGGACGGTTTTCATCACTCCAGCCATTATAAACACCCATTTGCAGCTAGATGATGAAGCAGGTGAGCTGTCCTTTCCAAAAGCTGCTGTCAACAAATCCTTTGCTCAGATGGGCTATGAAGGTGACTTTTCGGTCAAGACCTTCAGGAAGGGGAAGGTCTCATTCCAATGGAAATACCTCCTCCATGTTGTCATCCACAGCTTATCCAACAAACATGGAGGATGGGACCAGATTCCAGAAGACCTCTCCTTCATTGTCCATGGGATGGTTCAAGGGGTCAAATTCAGGTACTCTCAGTTTGTATTTACAAATTTACTAGCGAATTTGGATTCCTTAGAATATTACATGTTCCCCGGTATGTTCAACACATTCTCAACTGTGAATTGGGACCACTGTTGAGGGGAACAAGTAATGTTCTTAAACTTGCACATATGAGGCCTGACATTTTCAAGATATTGAAAAAGCCAACTGTTGGGTTCTCAGGGGTAGAAACAGCCCTTGTCCCGAAAATGTTTGAGCTCATTGCTCAGGGTGACATCCTAGCTGCACCATCTAGTGATGAACCAACACCCTCACCTCTCAACCACCATCAAGGCCAACAATTACCCTCACCTACACTAGAAAATCCAAACGAACCCCTGCACTTGCTATTGAGCATGTGCAGGCCCCCATATCACAACCCATACAGGAGGAAGTGGAATCTCGAGCTCCCACTTCCCCTGAGGAGCAAACCACTCCCATCTTTCAAACAATCAGTGCTGAGGTTCCTCATGCTCAGCCTGATGAGCTCACAACTCCACAAACAGCCTTAAGCCATCACTCTGAGTCTCAACACTCTAGTGATCAACCTTCAGGGGAAAGCTACCATCCCCAGCCTCTTGATCTCAACCCCCATACCCAGCCTTGACTTCTACTCTGATGAAGATTTGGGTTTCAGTGAGTATCATGACTCTCCCCTCTCTACCCACACTCAAGGGAGATGAGTACTCCTGCTTCACCCTGTCTAGCCCACATCAGACACCCCAAACTGAGGTGGATCTTCCTGTGATTGTCCAGGAGATCCATGTGGAAGAGGCTCTCACTGTTGCCAGTGATTACATCTTTAAGACCTCAACCACGGCAACCCAGCCTCTTGACACTGTCATTGGGCAGGGGAAATCCAGCAGCCAAGAACCCCATGCTGGTGGTGAGGGAGCGGACCTCGGTTCACCTCCTTCATCCCCCAATGATTCTTCAACTGAAGATGAGGGGAGTCTGAAACTCAGGGTGCACCAACTCGAAGACATCTGCACCCAACTGGTTTCACAGATAGCTCACCTTGAATCACAGGTGACTATCTTGCAAAGGAGGGTCCATGACCAGCAACTTGAGATCACCGATCTCAAGGGCCAGTTAGCTGAGAGACCCATAGGACAAACTCATCCAGGTCCACAAGAACCTGTGGATGTTATGGATCACTTCCCCAGCTCACCTATGCATGAGGGTGATGCTACCAAAAAGGGGGAGGAAGTTCTGACAGCCACAGAACCTGGGAGTTCTTCCTCAAGTATAGACATACAGGACTCACCATCCTATCATGCTCAGCAACCTCCTCTAGACAGTGATCTGGAACTGCTAATTCAACAACTGTTTGAGGAGGGAATACCAAGAGCAATGTCTGCCCCATCTGAGAACCCAATCTGGGGTTGGGGGTATGACAGTGATAAGAAAGCTCTTGTGATCTCTAGAGCTCAGGGTCAACAAGAAATTCTCAACATCTCCACCCTGAGTTTCTATGAGAGTATAAACTTGGTAGATCTGGCACTTGTCAACCCAAGCAATAACAGACAAGCTGTCAGATTAGCCAATCAAATTCAAGACTGGGTGCTGGCAGAATTCAAAAGGAGAACGCATCATATAGACAGAGGCTAGCAGTTGAAGCCTTTGGTCAACTGGATGTTGAGGTAGACCCCAAGATTAGCTTCGAAGGGAAAGCCTTGACTGAAGGCCCAGAGGCTGAGACTGTGAACCTTGAGACAAGATCTCCTCCAGCACCCCATACCCTCAGTGAGGCACCAGCTGGTGATGGTGCTTCACAACCTCTCTCTGGCCAGAGCTTGACTGCTGAATCAAGCAATGAAGGCCAAAGCTCTCCTCAGACTGAGTCATCAAGATCTGCAATTGACAAAGGCAAAAGGAAGATGACTCCTGAAGAGATTGAAGAAGAAAAGAGAGAGAGGAAGAGGAAGCTGAGGGGAGAGAGTTCAAGTGGTTCCCCAGGATTCATGCAAGCTGCAATTCTGGCTGCCCCTGTACCAAACACTCAAGAAGATGAATTAAGGGCAGCCAGGCTCAACTATCTGGGGACCAGGAACTCAACATAGATGAACTCATCTCTCTCCCCTTAGAGGAGTTAAATGAACTGGCTGACATTGAATTGTCAAAGGAGAGGAAGGAAGCAGAGGATGCAGCCTTGACCCTCAAACACAAGGAAGAAATAAGGAGAAAAAGGCTTTACAAGAACATTCCTGTCCTCTCCCCAGTTCAAGAAAGTCCTGAGTCAGAGACTGTGGTTGCTGAACAACCTCAGGTAGTTGATGAAGAAGAAATATTAAAAATGAGCAACTACCTGAGTGCCACAGGTCTCTATCAGGCACCTGCACTCCTTCCCTTGCCTTATGATTATATATTATTTGAATACAATAAGCAGCTGGAAGAGCAAGCCAAGAAAGAAAGGCAAGCTGCAAAGAAGAGGCAAAGGGAAGAAGCTGCAAAATCAAGAGCCATCATCCAGAAAAGTTAGAAAAAGTCTGCAGATAGGCAGAGGATGATGAGATTCTTGAAGCTGTATGGGTTTTCCGGAAGGAGGCTTGGTCCCATGTCTCTATCCACAATGGATGAGCACATAAGGGTGATCAAGCAGAAGATAAAAAGGGGAGAGCTTGTGGACCTTCATTCATCATCAAGTCAAGCTCAACTTGAAGTTAAGGTAAAGGTGGAACCTACAGAGACAACACCACCTGCACCTGAAGCTGCACAACAACCAACTTCATCCACAGCAGGGTTCTCCTCCCTCTCCTTCTGAAACTGGGAGAGAGGAGATCCCAACTGAGAGGGAATCCACTAAAGAACCTGGTACTGAAGACCAACCCTCTCAGTTAAAATCATCAGGGAGGAAAATGAGGATGGCCAAAAGAAGATCATCTTCAAAGAAGAAAAGAAGAAAGGCATCCTCCTCCCAACCTCAGGGTGAGTCAGAACATCCTGAGAAAGTGCATGAAGAGGACTCTCAACCAACTCCTATCATAGTAGAGCCTCTCTCTGTTGGAAGACAAATTCTATCCTGGACATTTGCTGAAGATCCAGACAGATGGTATGTCACTAGAGATCAGGGAGAACAACATGTCTACTTCACAAGTGACATGCTTGAACTCCCTCTGCATGATCTCTATGACATGAGAAGGTACTTCATGAGTCTGAAGAATCCAGATCTGCTGATGAAGAAAGGAATTCTGAAGATCCTCATGTGGACTATCCCAGTCTGAAGAACCTCTCTGTTTTGGTAGCATCAGCCTAGGGGGAGTTTGTAGGAACCTCTGAAGTTAAGAGGCTGATGCAACCAAAGGATACCAAAACAACCAAGTCTTCCAACATGCACTTCGGAACAAAGGTGAACTAGCTTCGGAAGTTTTACACACTCAAGAAAAATGCTAAGTGTAAAATCTTCCGAAGCCAAAGTTCAGAAGAAACTGCTGCGGAAGCTTTACACTTAACTTAGAAAAATACTCTAAGTGTAAAGTCTTCCGAAGCCAAAGACTCAACTCTTCCGAAGGTAAAAGATGAAGTCTTCCGAAGCTCTCAAGACAAAGTCTTCCGAAGCTGTTTAAAGACAAGACTGATTTCTTCTGAAGAGAGAGAAAAGATACCTTTTCCATCAACTTTATCATAAAGCAACCTACTTTCCGCTGCATGCTCTGGTAGTTCACCTGCTATCACTAGTTGGTGAAACTTCCATACTTTATGATAAAGTAGATAAGGTCTTCGCCTGCAAGTTTCTGTTTTTGTTCCTTCTTGGCTTTTTGTAATAGGAAAGTCAGTGAGCTATGGCTTGTCATAGTCACTAGTCAAAAGGCAATCTGCCTTTTGACTTTAGGCTGATCTTGTTGTCTAGATTAGTCACTTCCAACTGTCTTTTTGCATATTGACGGTTGTAGGATGTAGTATAAGTAGTCTCCGGTTCTTGTAGTCAAATATACTTGTACAACACTTGTAATAGAACTAGAGAAGCAATATACAACTTCCTTGAAAACTTTATCTTGTGCTCTTGTTCTTGTTTTACTTGTGTTTATCTTGTATCTTCAGTAAAGGTTCACAGTTCCCTATTTGAATTGTTAAATGATCTTAAGATCCTCCTAAGTGTGTTAACTAAGTGCAAGCTTAAGTACCCTTTAACGGTCCTGCAATAAGGGATGTGGTGAATGCTGGGAAGGTGAAAGTGGAGAATGTTTCTACTTTGGAGAATCTAACGGATGTGTTTACTAAATCTCTACCTGGTTTCAAGTTTAACTTTTGCTTGGATGCATTGGGAGTTGGTTAAAATCTTGTTTTGATTTTAAGGTGGAGATTGTGAGATATAAAAGTCAAACAAGTGATATCTTCCGAAGTTAGTTATCTTCCGAAACTTGACATATTTCTTCCGAAGCTTGGCTGAAGTCTTCTGAAGGTTATGTTTGCTTCGAAAGTGTTCTGAAGATTAATGGTTTACTTTGGAAATCTTCCGAAGGGTACTTCCTGCTTCAAAAGTATTTGTATAGGGTCCTAAGTGTAAATTCTCAATTATTTGTTGAGTATGTAATTTGACCGTTATAGTTCATTGGTCATTTAGCATTATAAATAGGGGATCCTGTATAATCGGAAGACGGACTGAAATCAGAGATACTTGTAATCACAATCACTTGTAATCTTTTGTGAATAAAGTTCTTTCATGCATTTTTGAAGTTCGTTTTCTTTGTTTCTTGTAGTTGTTGAATTGCACATTCTTGTATTCAATTGTGTAACAAATTGGGTTATCCAGGTTAACCTAGATCTAATATATTTAACCCGATTATTGAACCATATATGCATCTCAGGTTTGGGTTTACTACCTGGGAATTACTAGAGGTGGGCAATGTGGTTAGAGTAGTTGTTTTTAATTTGCAATTGCATTTGGAAACGACAGGCATTCATATTGAACCTGACATCTTCTACTAATTACTCTATTATTAAATCTGAAGTGAAATAAACAGTAGTTCCTACATATTTAAAGCAATAAGTATAACTCTTTTGTGTATATATTATGAAACCATTTCTGAACTCTTTTGTCGTCTCTGCATGCTATCAAAGGGTTTGCATGTGATATCTGATGAGCAGATCGATACAAATGAGTGTTTGTAGGAGATACTAACAGATGTAATAATTCATCAAATGCATGCTATCTAGAGCTCCTATTTTTCTATGTTAATAAAATGCGAATAGGGGCGATTTCAGTCTCCTTTATTCGCTTTAATAAACATAACAATGAGTGTCATATAATGAATATTTTGAACTCAAATTAATTAGTATACAACCTTATTGTTACTTAATTCTTAATAGAAATGAGTTATTTCCTCTCCTATACAAAAAATAAATAATAAAAGTTACTATAAGTCCAGTGATTTCAAAAAGCCTTGATGATCATAAATAGCTCGTAACAAATCCTAAATTCCCAGGTTATCTAATTGAACAATGCCAATACAGATAATAGAATTTAATGATTTGAATTGATGCCCTCGATACACAATTACATTAAGCACTGTCAAAACAGCAACTATGCTTGAGGGAATAATATGGTTATTAAATTTAGGAAATTAATTATACAATCCACTCTTCTAAAATGTAATTACAAATTACTTAAAGGTCAAGAATCTGTTTAACTAGTCTTTCAAGGTTTGTTGTTCTTAATTGTTTCAAGCCAAAACATATTGAACAGCAAAATCTGCAATTATATGCACTTCTCAAGAAAATATGAATTAATATTTAGAAAAACAGTTGGAAAAATAATTTGAAAACATATAATTTTAACCTTATGAATGGTGTGACATGGGGGCCAGAGTTGAGTTAGAGGTTGTTTAGTAGGTAAATAGCGTTTGGTTTATCTAAAAGTCACTTTTTAATGGCTAAGCTTAAAAAACGTGTTGAATAATTCAGACGCTACATCGTATTTACTGCTTAGGAACCGATTCGTCATGGCTTTTAATGTCTCAACAAAATTTACCAAACAGCTGCTTTAGAATTCGGTCTCAATTTTCAGTTTTGGGCTTTTTTGTATTGAGGTTTTGGGCCTTGATGAATGCAAATAGCAAAGTTGATGTTAATAAAAAATCATCGCAAATTTAATTTAGTATTCACCATTAATTACACAAACACACCATTCAGATCGACCATGTTTCCCACTAATTCTTATTAGCATGACACGTAGTTATGGGTGGTTCTAGCTTTCTAAATAACTAAATAAGTATTATCCGTTGAAATCTTTTCTATTCTTTAATTCAAAAAAATATTAAATATAAAATTATGAGTTTATATGTTAAACACCAAGGATCTGTGGCGCAATGGTAGCGCGTCTGACTCCAGATCAGAAGGTTGCGTGTTCGATTCACGTCAGGTTCAAATCCTATTATTTTTCAACATTAGATTTTTTCACTTAAACCCTCACACTATACCTAAATTGCAAAAATAACCCCGTAATAAGGTAGGCCATATATGTTTTAAAATCTTTCACTCTGAAACTAAAGTGTCTTAGAGAATCAAATTCAACAAAAGTCCTACAAGAAGATGTTTCATTTATAACCTGAAAAGGGTAGAGCTATTCGAGAACAAATAGCGGTTCCTATGGTAATGTAGTTTTATTTAAGTGGCCGTGTTGGAGAAATAGCGTACGTTTGAATTGCATATGCAAGTTGAAAGATAATGTTAAGGTAGCATGTCCTGCAAGATCATATGGTGAGGGTAGATCATTATGTGAGTACACGAGTGATGTTGTGTTATTATATCCATAGTTTGGCCAAGCGTCGAAGTTGGAACTAATAGTGGATGAAGTAATCCAACCCGCTAATTCCACCTGAAACCAGGTTCAGTGGGTTACGTCTAGTAAAGTAGCCGACAGAAGGCCGAGATACACGATGTTGCCAGGTTGATATTGTTGCAATTGATGATGATTATGTTGAACATGGGAACATAAATATGATGTTGCTTGGTGGTAGTCTCATGTAAGGTCCACCATCTATATTACCACTTTGGGGGTTGGTTGCGTCTGATAACACGAATCGGATAAAAAAGATATAGAAAAATGGGTTGTCACGCCACACTAATGGTCACATGTGATGGTAGCAACAACACGTGTTAGCTTGTTGGTTTTGTGTGAGAATTACAATGTTGCCAACCTTGTCTTCAGATAAGTTATTGCACGACCGAAAAAGGTAATACAACAAACTTATCTAAAGAGTGGGGATCCATAAAAAACCAACAAACAATGTCGCAACGAGTAGTAGTGGGAACATGATGACGGGGGGTGTTGTGTTTTTGTAGAAATGTTGTATCATGATTAAAAGGTCTCACTTTAACACTATTACTACGTGCAACTTATGTGTCATGATATAATTTCTATCAATGTTTTTGACAATTTACTAGAGAGAAAACGTTATTTTTTCTAGAATAACCCAAGATAGAAAAATAATGTATTTTGTTATATTCATCCTTATGTACAACTACTTGATGCACGAAATAACTTCTATTTTTATCATTTATCAAGAGAATACATAATTATGTTGATGATGGTTAGGCCAATGCACTCCTTCTCTTGAACAAGGTAGAGGTGCAGAATGTGCAATGTAGGTAGGATACTCTTGTCCCGGCATCAATACCGAAAAATCTGACGCGTACGCCCCTTGTACCTGTCACGCATCATCCACGCGTTGTTTTAACAGATTATATCATGATAATTTATAATAATGCGTTGTATGATACAACCCATCATTATAACTGAGTTGTTTGTGAGAACTTACATGTGACTCTGAGTTTTTGAGCTTGTGCATTGGCCTCGAGTCCTCGGGAGAGTGACGAGTGCCATGTTGTGGCAAAGGGAATGAAGCGTTGGGTCTGAAAAGATGCTCGAATATCGCCATTATAAGGAACATTGATATTAGGACCGCTGTGGCTACAAAACCAAAAGAAATGGCGTTCATCGATGTCCCGAAGTTCTTCCACGGACCTTCATCGTTACCTCCAATTTGAGGCGGGCTATTGGGCGAATCCGTGTACATGTTCCATGGCTTTGATCTTTCTGAATTGAACTCATTCATATTGTGTTTTGTAATTCTCTCTTCTAGCAAACCAAATACCTTAAAAAGAGCCTAAAAGATAAATTAAAAAATCAAATATAGTATAAGTTTACACCACATATAGAACATCAACAAATAAAGTACAAACTCCACTCCTTAAAAGTTCATTAAAGATTTGATCAAATTATTTTTCAAACGAACCCTAAACCTTAAACTTTAAAAGATATTTCTGGAAATCTTGTTGTTTCTTAAAAGACAAGAAAAGATATGTTTTTATACAAAGAAAGCCGAATATACATACCGGTGTTTTAAACAAAGATGGTGTAGCGGTTAAGCCCCCGTCAAGCTACGGTGCACGACGTCGTATTTGAAGTTTAGCCCTTTCGGGGACGGTTTTATAGAAGGAAACCCTTTGTTATTGGAGAGAAATGAGCATACACCACTCCACCTATGATCCTTTATATGTTAGGAAGAACAGAAAGCATAAACATTTAGTTTTGTGCAATGATAGTTGATGATGAATAATACTATAGTATAGTATACCTTACTTGTTGCCTAGAGAAAGTGAGAAACCATAAGAAATGAAGAAGTTATAAGAAATCAAAAGCATGGGGCTTTGTTGTCTGGAGAACCACAACAACAGTGACCTATTGGTCCTTTTTTAAAAGCATTATATTTCTACTTTTCATCTAACATTTGAGCTGGCCTTTGATTAGTGATGTTCGGGTCGGATCTCATGATGTGTTGAGATGGAAACTTGTGTTTTAAAAATACGATATTTTATAAGTTTAACGGGTAACATATGAAATTTCCTCTTAAACTGCTCAAGCGAATGACATGTTTTACTTCAAATTTGATTTAATCTTTTTCCAACATCTAAAATGCATTGTTTATGATGCATAGTCGGAAGTGTTGGTTTCGCGATCTTTTTTCTCTTAAAGGGAAAAGTGAACGACATTTTATTGAAGCAACTTGGATAGTTGAATGTTATATACTTATATATAAGAACTTACTAGAAAGATTCTAGCGAGAAAAAGAAAACTATTACAATAACATGAGTGGATTTTTAAGCCAATAGATGTATATTTAATATCCAATTTACCATTCATATTCTTAATTATCGTACCACATGTACGAGTATTAATAACAAATGGATGAAGGTAGACAAAGTATTATATATAGCTTGCCTTCAAACCTTATGTGATGAAGGTAAAATAGTATTATTTTTATGTAAAGACATTATATATTATAAATTTTTAATATTTTGTGAAAAATAATCTTTTTATAAATTTGGATATGTTTATATCTTAAGAATAATTTTCTCTCTATAACAATTAATTATTATACAGATTTGAGATCTTAGACTTTAAAAGAGACCTTAAACAAATATTTTTATCACTTATATACTTGAACCACTTGTGTTGATTTTAGTTGACCTTTTAAAGATTTTTTATTTGACCCATTAGCATTAAAATCACATCAACTTGTTTTCATTTAAACAAGTTAAAATTTTTAGTCTTACTATTACACATCTTACCAATGATATTATGGTTCGAAAAACATTGCATGAGCAAACTCGTTCTAAGATTATGCTCATTTTCAGATGGGCTTTCTTGCATATATACACACATACGTGACCTATTCAGATCCTTGTTGAAGCATACGATCGGTTAATACCCGACTTGACCTGACTAGATCCAATGTAATCATTCGGGTTTGATAATTGTAAAAGAGGAAACATGACACATTCCACTAATAAAAAACAAAACAAACATAAATGAAAGCTGCCATAAAGAAATAAAGGAGCCAATTTTTTTTAAATTATTGAACCTTTACAAAATTTTGGATCGGAACTCAACATCAAATTCCAACCCCACAAAAAAATAAATTAAATTAAATTTAAAAAATAATAGTAAAAAGATTAATAAAGAAGAATCAATGTTGGATATAATACAGCTATGCAGCTATGATTCAAACAAACGCATCAATGCACTTCTGTTTGTTTTGTTTAACGCCGGTATCTATCTTTTAACCCACTAAATTTATAAATTAAAAAAAAAATATCATCATTTAGTTTTCTTTTTTCATTTTTTTGTTGTATTATCAACCAGGAAAAATGATGCATGTTTCAATGATGTGCCAGTGAGGGTATGGCAGGTACAATCACCTCTCCACCCTCAATTTTTTATTTATTTTAGCTTCTGTTAAAAATAGTGATGTCCATGTTACACGATCGAGATGTGCGGATTAAACACGTAGCTTGAGAAAGTAGATATGAATAAGCATGTCGTTTGTTCGTACAATCAAACGATTGAGTATTTTGAAACGTGGTTCTTGTTAGATTATGTACGGGTTCGGTTATGTCACGTTACCAACCGAGCTATGACCCGTAAGAGTTACATCTTGGGCAACGAATATTAAGTCCACTTATTTTATTTAACTGGCGTTTACGAACTATATCGGGTTTAAATGATTTATAAAAGTTATAAATTATTTATAAACGTTTAAGCGTTAAACGTCATTGTTTCGGATCTCAGTTATAACGTGGGTTGATATTGATCTAACCGGGCCTGGGGCCCGCGAGTAGATTAATATTAATTAAATGTTTAATTAGGTTTTAAAAAAACCTAAATTTGACATTTAAATAGACATGTAACACCGAAGAGAAGAAATAAGGAAAAACAATACGGCGGCGGCGAGTTTTTGTGTTGGTCAACAAAGGCTGAGGCATTTTTCTTTTGAAGAAAAAATCAAGGAGGTTGCGATTTGTTTCAACTCAAGAAGGCTGCGATTTTTGTTTTTGGTGAAATCCATCATACGCAACATCAAGACCCGTGAACTATGCGTCTTGTTTTGCGTTCCGTTTGGTTCGTTCAATCTAGCACTTAATTCGTTGAACTCTCGGTGTTTCAAACGGTTAATTATTAACCAATGTATATTATATCTTATCGGTAGGTTAATAATATTCTGTATTTGCATTGTTTGTAACCCAAATCCTGTCGGGTTCAATTTTTGTATTTTGATTTTTACTCCGCTGCGTTAACTATTATTAATCTGATTAATAATTATCAAAATTGTTTTGATAAATAAAACCTAACCAATATACCACTGAACCCAACAGTGGTATCAGAGCCAGACTTACAACATCCAAATCAGATCCGGTCTGTTAACCGGTTATAGATCACAAACTTTAAAATTATTTAAAGTTTCTGATTTATTATTGAGAGCAATTATATATTTTGGTTGTATATTTATTAACCAAAAGATTGTCCGTTTTATTTTGATTGTGTTTTAATATGTAAATCTGGCTAGACCCTGTGGTTGACTGGTTGTGATGTGATTTGTTTTCGTTAAAGTTTTTGGTTTTATGCTTTTGGCCCATTTGATGGCTCAAAGTTGTAATAGATTAAGGTTTTCTTTACTTTGTATTTCTTTTGTAAATATTATAATATTTGAAGACCCGAAGCCAAATTGAAGACAAGACGAATCAAGGAGTCAGTGGGAGCCCATCAAGACTACTAGATGCATTTAGGTCCATCCATGTGGTTGTTTTGTGTTTTGACCTCGTGACCTGGTTTGATCTTGCTAATTGGCTCTAGCGAGATCAAACTATCATAGCAATTAGATTTACATATTACCTTGTTATTATGGTTGCTTTATTTTATAATTGTTATAACATCCAATCTAATATCAAACTAATTAAAAATATTTTTTACAATCAAAATAAATAACGAGTTTTAAACTTATTTTACAACTTGTTAAAAATAAAAAAATTGTTTGTTTCAAAAGGGATAACCGGATAAGTGTTTTCAAATTTAAAATTAGTTTAAATTTCAAAACTTAATATTTAATAATTTAAAATCGGTTATCTATCTCGCGACAAACCTAATTTTAATAGGGCATTAAAATTTGGTGTCCCGAGAGACGAAAGGGTTCGTCATTTATTATCACGAATTGAATATTGTAAAACTGGATTTTACAACACACGTATGACTTAATTATACGTTGTGTTTGACCCTATTCGGTAAACATTAAAATTGGATCCCATAGATAAAATTAGTAGTCTATGCCACCCTATTATAATGAACACTTGGAACATTGAGCGAAACATCAGTGTTTGGAGCCACAACACCGCATTTGATATGTAGTTTATTATTCCAAGGTGCAAGGGTTTCGTTGACACATCCGACCCTTCCACACGTACCTATTTTAGGATGACTATTACTTTTCTCTCTTGTTACGTGCCACAGCTGTCTAGAGAGAAAAGTGGGCATAGATGAGGCTAAACGTATCAATGCATTGACAAATGTTGTCATTGCGGCCTCATACCCGAGAGTTGTGTAATTTTCGCAATTGATAAGCGTTGTCAGTCTGCCTAGTCACTTATTAATGTTGCGTGCCCCAGCTGCCTTTAGTAACTGATCAAGCCAGATTCTCATTCCTTATTTAAATTACTATAAATGGATCATTAATTAAAATAAGGAAATAATACATTGAAAATACTAATTAATTTATTTTTGCTTATTCAAACAGATGTATTCAGAAACCAACAACTCCTTCATTCTCAAGTCTATTCTTGAGAAAGAGAAACTTGACAACACCAACTTTCTCGCATGGCACCACAATCTGAGAATTGTTCTCAAGATGGCGAAAAAGCTCTATGTATTAGATAGCGTTGTTCCCAACGAGCCTGAAAACAATACGGCCGCTGCCCGTAAAACTTGGGAAAAATTTAAGGAGGATACTGATGAGGTAGCCTGCCTTATGCTAGCCACCATGTCCCTGATCTCCAGAAGAACATGGAGGACATGGCTGCATTTGACATGATTGAGCAACTTAAGGGCATGTTTCAGAAACAGGCCCGACAAGAGCGCTATGATACCATGAAGCAGCTTATATCCTGCAAAATGCAAGAAGGCTCGCCCGTTAGTGCCCATGTGCTTAAAATGAAAGGGTACATCGACCAAATGGCCAAACTTGGTTATCCTATGCAGGATGAAATGGCAGCAGACTTCATCTTGAACTCCCTGCCCAGTTCTTACGACCAATTCGTAATGAACTTTAATATGAATGCATGGGTTAAGAGTGTAGCTGAACTACACAGTATGCTCAAAACTGATGAGCAAAACATACCAGGTAAAGCCAGTCAAATGTTGATGGTTCGATCTACTGGTGTTAGGAAGTCAAACCCCAAGAAGAAAGCTTATAACAGTAAGGGTAAAGGTAAAGTTGTTACTGCCAAGTCTGCCACCAACAACAATAGCTGGATAAAAACAAAGCAATACCCCCTCCTGAGGAGCGACACTATTTTGAATGCAATAAGATGGGGCACTGGAGACGTAACTTTCCTGACTATCTAGCCAAGCTGAAGGCGAAGAAGGCCAATGGTGAAGGCTTTTCTTCAGGTATTCTGATTTATGTTATTGAACTTTTCACTGTTTCTAGCAACACATGGGTATTTGATACTGGATGTGGTTACCATATCATTAATGTCTTGGCGGAGCCTGAAAAGTGGAAGAAACTGAAACAAGGCGACATGGAGCTCATCGTTGGTGATGGGAAAAGAGTACCGGTTCTTGCAACCGGAACATATTATCTTTCTTGTCCATCTAGCCTTGTAATTGCTTTAGATAATTATTTGTTTGCTTCTGGTTTAACCAGAAACATTATTTCAGTTTCTTTATGTTTGAACAAGGATTCAAGTATGTTTTAATGATGCTTTTATTTCTACCTACTTGAATGATGTCATTTATTTTGAGGCTAAACCTCGAGTGGTATTTATGAGATTGATATTCAAACAAACAATAACATATATAATCTTACTAAATGTATCAAATCTAGAATTAACGATACATTTCTATAGCATTGTAGACTTGGCCACATAAGCAAGACTCGTGTGAAAAGGCTTCAGTCTGAAGGGATTCTCGAATCCACAGGACATGAATCTTTTGATGAATGCGAATCTTGCTTAGCTTGCAAACTCACAAAGGATCCTTTCACCCATTGTCACACCCCAACCTTAACGGCGGAAACGTCGAGATGTGAGGGTTAAGATTGTTCACAGCCACATAACACTACCATAAATTGTAAATATAAAAATTCAATAGTTGAAATAAACCTTACAACCAAATGTCTCAACAAACAAAGATAAACAAAGTTCAACTTTCAAGTCTCAAGTTATTTTATTTATTTTTTTCTAGGTCCAAATCCTAGGTGTAGCATGCTTCAAAGATAATCATCAACCTTGTGCATTTCCTGAAACATGTTAAAAATAAAAGGGTCAACTTTAAAAGTTGGTGAGTTTCCATGGGTTAAGCATACATATATATATATATAAAAGTTTACAAGTAGCAATTCATGTCAATGGTTACGAAATAAGCAAGTTTATAGATAACATATAGCTACAATCAAACCTTGACCAAGAATATCATTTACAAGTTTAACGATTAGCTAAGTGTACTTGGTTCCCATAGTGCTCAAGAATACGACACTAGGAGCCGGCAATAACCTCGGCTTTAGCACCAAATAGGCTTGTCAGGCCCATAGATCTATGACGTCGCCAGGCTAGCAATAGTTAATGATTGTCAACATATAATATTCATCATATAAAGCTCACAATATTACAAATAACCATGACAAAGTTCATAAATGAATTGCTCGTGCATTTACAAGTATCAAGATGTTTACAAGTGCAAGTTCATAAAGTTAACATGTTTCACCCCAAAAAGTGTGAAATAAAGTAAAAAGGGGCATGGAAAACTCACATGATATAAGTTGATGTTAAAGGTAATAACAAGAAATAAATGGTGCTCCAACGATTCTTTTACAAGTTACCTAACGTATATATTCCAAGATTAAGTTTAAACAATATTAACGATTAAACGTGAACTAGGGTTTCAATAGGTTTGGGGTTTTACAAATATGGTTAACTATGAAAATCATATATATATATATATATATATATTTTAATCCAATGAAAGAAAATACAATTTAGGTAATTTAATATGGAGAGGAAATAAAATCATTTATAATAATTTGTAAAGTTAAATTATAAAATGTAAATAAATTTTATAATTGTCATGATTAAACTATTATTAAAGATAACGTGTTAACCAATAACAATTTAGTGATTTAAACTATTACTTAGAGTTTATTTTTATAAAAATAAACTGAGTATAACATGTGTAAAAAAAATATTTTATAAAACTATAAAAGTAACAAATTTACAGAAAATAATTTGGTGTCCTTAAAAATATTTAAAGTTTACAAGAGTAATTTTTATAATTATTAAAAATTTTCCATAATTTATTTAAAGGTTGAAAAGCCTTAAAAAAATGTTTGGGGTTGCCCGGGTTCGAACCCGGGACCTCAAGAATAACATAGGAGTGGTTTACCATTAGGCTAGGACGCCTATGCCTGATAGAAAGTGAGTTTTAATTGATAAATCACAACTTCAAAGAATCCCCCAAACCATATGAACCCTAGATTCGATTTCAACCTAATTGAACATGAATTCGAATATGATTCCTGAAATAAACATAGGGTTTTTGATCCTCAAGGAAAACCGAGTATGTGTGCGTGTTTAATTACCCGAAAGATGTTAGAGATCGAAGCTACAAGTCGAAGAACAGTCGCAACCAAGGTTGGGTAGTGTCCGTGATGAAAACGTTGATATTATCCAAATTCGTTGCACAGGAAGCTTCCAAGGATCCCGATGATCGAAAGCCCTCTATTAATTTTGATTGTAAACGGGCGGACTATGGTGAACGACTTGGTTGTAGGTCGACGATGAAGATGATGACAGAATTCGTTGCAAATGTGTGTTTCAACTGAAATTGAAGTTGGTATAAGTTCCGGAATGGTTATCCAAACGTTAGAGTTCAATTGATTGATTAATCATCAGTTTTTTGTTGTCGATGGGTTTTGAAGATTGATGGTTTCGGTTACGAGTTCAAACGTCCACTTTAATTCAATTAAGACGCATCAAGTGTTCAAACCGGTTTCAGAAACGATTAGCATTGATTAGAACTTCAATTTCGAGGGTTACGGTGATTTGGGGAGTCGCCGGCCTTCGGCCGGAGGGTGGCCGGAGGGCGGCCTGAGTTACGGGGAGAGAGAAAGGGGTGGGGGTTGGGTTTTGGAATTTTACGATTTAGTCCCTGTAGTTTCGATTTTATCATTATATGTAAGAACTTTATATTTAAAGTTCCTAATTTGTCACAAATACCCCCTGAACTTAATTAACCTTTAAGTTTTAAATGTTTTTATATCTTAATAAATGTTTAACTTTTATAAATTATTAATTTTTATTATAATTATAATAATTATTATTTTTTATTTAATTTTGACTATTATTATTATATTATTTTTAATAAATTAATTTATTAACTTCAAAATTAACTAAGAAACAAGCCTTCAAAATTTCATAAATGACATAGATGGTCCTTACAAGAACATAACAGGGTTAACTATAATTAATGAAAACAC
Source organism: Flaveria sonorensis (assembly GCA_025506505.1). NCBI lineage: Eukaryota > Viridiplantae > Streptophyta > Magnoliopsida > Asterales > Asteraceae > Flaveria > Flaveria sonorensis. Next base: position 50,928,962 of record CM046435.1, read on the forward strand.
GAAAGGTTACAGTCTCCCCAACTTTTAAGAATTTCGTCCCGAAATTAAGAATTGACTAAACAAACAAATACGGGTATTTCTTTTTCATATGCTCCTCACGCTCCCAAGTAAACTCAGGTCCACGCTTATTCTCCCAACGAACCTTGACGATTGGGGTAGTAGTGGTCCTAGTCTTCTTCATAATACGGTCCATGACTTCAACGGGTTTCTCAACAAAATGTAATGACTCGTCGATCTGGATGTCATCTAATGGGACATACAGACTTTCATTAGCCAAACATTTCCTCAAATTTGAGACATGGAAAACAGGATGAACCCCGCTAAGATCGGAAGGTAGTTCCAGTTTATAAGCCACTTTACCAATCCTTTTCAGGATCTTGAAAGGTCCTACAAATCGTGGAGCTAATTTACCCTTCTTCCCAAAGCGAACGACTCCCTTCCATGGTGAGACTTTAAGAAGGACCATATCCCCAACTTGGAATTCCAACGGCTTGCGTCGTTTATCGGCATAACTTTTTTGTCGACTTCTAGCCACTTCAAGGTTCTTGCGAATCATGGAAACTTTATCGGTTGTTTCTTGTATGAGCTCAGGACCAGTGATGAAATTTTCACCAATGTCAGTCCAGCAGATCGGGGAACGACATTTACGACCATAAAGTGCTTCAAAAGGTGCCATTTTGATACTCGAGTGGTAACTATTATTATATGAAAATTCCGCGAGAGGTAAATGCGTATCCCAGTCACCACCAAAGTCAAGGACACAAAGACGTAGCAAATCCTCTAGGGTTTGAATAGTTCGCTCGGTTTGACCGTCCGTTTGAGGATGGTAAGCCGTGCTTAAATCCAGTTGTGTACCCAAAAGTTCTTGCATAGACGACCAAAAGTGCGAAGTGAAACGAGCGTCGCGGTCGGATATGATATGCAAAGGTACGCCATGACGACTCACAATCTCATCAATGTATATACGAGCTAACTTTGACGTTTTGTAGGTGTCCCGTATGGGTATGAAATGTGCCGACTTGGTCAATCGGTCAACAATCACCCATATGCTATCATGACCACGAGAGGTACGAGGTAGTTTGGTTATGAAGTCCATGGATATGTGTTCCCATTTCCACATGGGAATCTCGGGTTGTTCAAGTAATCCACTAGGACGTTGATGTTCAGCTTTAACCTTTGTACACGTAAGACACTTAGCTACGTAAGTTGCTATGTCTTTCTTCATTCCAGGCCACCAGTATTGACCACGCAGATCCATATACATCTTATCGGAACCAGGATGAATTGAGTAACGAGTTTGATGAGCTTCATTCATGATAAAGGTACGAAGATTATCACGGTTTGGAACCCAAATTCGATTCAAGAAATACATCAACCCATTGGGTTTCGTTTCTAGTTGAGCTCGAAGATTGTACTCCAATTCCTCTCCCATTTTTCCTCCTTCTTGAACCGCTTGTTGAGCCTCCATGATACAAGTCTCGATGTCATTCTCAATCCTCAAATTTTGTAGCAGCACCGTAGTCTCATTAACATCCAGACGAATCTCAGTATCAAATTCTCCCAAGATATCAAACCATTGTCGTCGCTCGCGAATTTCTTGAAACGAGATCATCTTATTATGAATCTTACGACTTAGTGCATCGGCTACGACATTTGCCTTTCCAGGATGGTAACGAATGTCACAATCATAATCACTAATCAACTCAACCCAACGTCGTTGTCTCATGTTGAGATCCTTTTGATTGAAGACGTGTTGTAGGCTTTTGTGATCGGTGTAGACTATACATTGCGTCCCATAAAGGTAATGCCTCCAAATCTTTAAGGCAAAAACCACAGCACCAAGTTCAAGATCATGTGTCGTATAATTCACCTCATGGACCTTCAATTGTCTCGATGCATATGCTATGACCTTTCCTCGTTGCATGAGAACACAACCCAGGCCTTGTTTAGATGCATCACAATATACGGTGAAATCATCGTTCCCATCGGGAAGGGTCAATATAGGGGCATTACACAACTTGTGCTTTAAGGATTCAAAGGCTCCCTCTTGTTCAGACCCCCATTCGAATGGTTTATTCTTTTGGGTCAAGGAGTAAGCGGTTTCGCGATTCGAGAGAAGTTGGCAATGAAACGTCGATAATACCCAGCAAGACCAAGGAAAGAACGAACTTCGGTTGGAGTTGTGGGAACACACCAATTTTTCACAGCTTCCACCTTTGCAGGGTCAACGTGAATTCCTTGACTATTCACCACGTGTCCTAGAAATTGGACCTCCTCAAGCCAAAATTCGCACTTTGAGAACTTTGCGTATAGTTGTTCTTTCTTCAATAGCTCAAGAACTTGTCGCAGGTGGTGTTCGTGATCGGTTTTGGACTTGGAGTAGATAAGTATGTCGTCAATAAAGACAATCACGAACTTGTCTAGATACGGCTTGCATACTCGATTCATGAGATCCATAAAGACAGCAGGAGCATTCGTTAAACCAAAGGGCATCACCATGAACTCATAGTGTCCATATCGGGTACGGAACGCAGTTTTTGGGATATCATCATCATGAACTCGTAATTGATGATAGCCAGAACGTAAATCAATCTTTGAGAAAATAGCAGCTCCTTGAAGTTGGTCAAAAAGATCATCGATGCGAGGAAGAGGGTAGCGGTTCTTGATGGTAAGTTTGTTAAGCTCACGATAATCGATGCACATACGAAATGATCCATCTTTCTTCTTCACGAACAAAATAGGTGCACCCCAAGGCGATGAGCTAGGTCGGATAAAGCCTTTGTCGGACAGTTCTTGAAGTTGACTGGCCAGCTCTTGCATTTCTGACGGTGCAAGTCGATATGGTGATTTAGCCACAGGGTTCGCTCCCGGAATTAAATCGATCTTAAACTCGACTTCACGCACGGGAGGTAAACCGCTAAGGTCATCGGGAAACACTTCAGGAAAGTCTCGTACAATCGGGACCTTCTTAAGATCATTCCCTTTGACTTTCGTGTTGACCACGTAAGCCAAGAAAGCCATGTAATTCTTGCTTAGACATTTTCGGGCTTGAGTACACGACATGAGTTTGAGTCCTTTGGATGATTTTTCGCCAAATACTTTCAATGTATCCCCCGAAGGCAAAGGAATTCGAATGCACTTCTCGAAACAAATAATTTCCGCATGATGTTTAGCTAACCAATCCATGCCAATGATAACGTCAAAACTTCCAAGTTTCATAGGAATAAGGTCGATAAAGAAATCATGCTCGTTTAGGCTCAAAATGCAATCACGAATAACGACACCAACGGTGATGGGTTCTCCATCGGCGACTTCGACAGTAAGAGGTCTTTCTAGTTTCGTATGTGGCTTAGCAAGTATAGGCTCAAATTCTATCGAGACAAAACTCTTATCGGCTCCAGAGTCAAATAGAACGTAGGCATAAGAATTATTAATAAGAAACATACCTGTTCAGTTTTAAAGACGTTTACGATACAGGTAAAGCAACAAAAGTACTTGGATCATAAAGTTGGGGTTGGATTTGACATACCGTTCACCACATCGTTGTTAGCTGTGCTTGGTTTGCATTGATGTTGAAGGCACGTCCTCGAGCTTGTGGTACGTTACCCGCAAGACGAGGGCATTGTGGGCGAAAATGACCAGGTTCCCCACAGTTGTAGCAAGCACGATTAGCAACTAACGCGGCATTGTTTGGTGCACGGTGACAAGTAGCCACCAAATGTCCATACTTACCACACAATGTACAGATACGGCACGGGGTATTACCCGCATGATGATACTTACAGACATTGCACAATGGTAGAGGACCAGCATAGGTTCTAGCAGCAGGTGCTTGTGTACCAGGAGCGGGTTGTCTTTGAGGTACTTTGGGTGTAGCCACAGCGAAATTACGCGCCGGTGTGAACTTGCGTTTCTTGTTGTTGTAAGACGGTTCATTCTTATTCTCCTTAGCTGCTTCAGGGACCGCCTTTTCAGTCTTTTTAGCCCCTTTGACGGACAAGGTGCCCGCTCGAATATGGTTTTCAGTAAGTTGAGCGGTGATGGTAATGGCATCTTCCAAAGTTGTGGGTCTACTTCCCACCACGGCATCTTGGATTTGAGGTGGCACCCCCTTGATGAACTTCTCAATGTTCCTAGGAACTGTGTCAACCATGTGAGGCAACAGGATGCTCAACTCGTGATGCCTAGTTGAATAGGCCAAATGATCTCCACCATCTTGCTTGAGATTCCAAAACTCCTCCTCCAGCTTTTGCAACTCACTTCTCGGGCAGAACTTTTGGATGGCAATGTTCTTGAATTCTTCCCAAGTGAGTGCCAACACAGCATCAGCACCACGATTCCTCTTCTCACTATTCCACCACGTAAGTGCTCTTTGTTGAAGAACACTTGTGGCATAACGGACTTTGAGTGCCTCGGGACACTCACAGTTGATGAAGGTGTTCTCCATACTTTCAAACCACTCGAGAAGTCCAGTGGCTCCTTCCTTCCCACTAAAGCTAGTGGGTTTGCACGAGTTGAAGTGCTTAAACGTGCAGGGTTGGTTGTTTCTTCCTTGATTTGCACTATTCTCTCCTTGCCCATTGCCATTAGTGTTGTCACTAGCGTTGGTCATCAAGGTGCTACTCAGTTCAGCAACCATGGTCGGAATGACGGCAGCCATTTGACGGGCAATCATGGCGGCTAATTTGCGGTCGGAGCTACCACGCTTTCCATGATGACGAGACATGCTGGATATAAAATACGTTAGTCACAGAAATTTGGAGATAAAAGATAATAAAACAAAGATTTTTCAAGACTTGTAAAACACATATGGAATGATTCCATTTGGTACTCATTACCATTTGGAAACGTTGACACGTCAAGGTGAGTTAACTCCAATTGCCTTAGAAACTTGTGTATATTGACCATAGTTTATCACTCATCCCAGAAATCCCCAGGTAAGCATAACTAGTCCCACGGGATTTATGCGAAATGCTTACCTTAGCCCGAAGGCTTTTTGCCAGGAAATCCAGAATACAGGTGTCTATGTGTCACACAATATTTCTTTAGGTTCATGGAATTAAAACCTTGATGAGATTTTCATGGATTAGTCATAAAGTCTAAAGATTTGAACCTTTTGATATAAAGCTTACGTTCCCCCGTGTCGTCGAGAATAAGTTTAAGATATTTCATCGCCGAGAGAATAAAGGATTAAGAATAAGTTTTAGAGGAGACAAGACAACCAAGTTTCTCAATTATAAGACAATCCTAACTAAAGGCATCAAGTTGCACATTAAGAAGCCCTCCTTAACAAGTAGCATTATGTAGCATGCAACAAAATATATTACAAGATCATAAAGATTTTTCTTATGAGGTTCATACATCAACTATAGTCTAGGTCACCATTTCTAATAACCTAAATCCCTATAGTTATGGGCTCTGATACCAATCTGTCACACCCCAACCTTAACGGCGGAAACGTCGAGATGTGAGGGTTAAGATTGTTCACAGCCACATAACACTACCATAAATTGTAAATATAAAAATTCATAGTTGAAATAAACTTACAACCAAATGTCTCAACAAACAAAGATAAACAAAGTTCAACTTTCAAGTCTCAAGTTATTTTATTTATTTTTTTCTAGGTCCAAATCCTAGGTGTAGCATGCTTCAAAGATAATCATCAACCTTGTGCATTTCCTGAAACATGTTAAAAATAAAAGGGTCAACTTTAAAAGTTGGTGAGTTTCCATGGGTTAAGCATACATATATATATATATAAAAGTTTACAAGTAGCAATTCATGTCAATGGTTACGAAATAAGCAAGTTTATAGATAACATATAGCTACAATCAAACCTTGACCAAGAATATCATTTACAAGTTTAACGATTAGCTAAGTGTACTTGGTTCCCATAGTGCTCAAGAATACGACACTAGGAGCCGGCAATAACCTCGGCTTTAGCACCAAATAGGCTTGTCAGGCCCATAGATCTATGACGTCGCCAGGCTAGCAATAGTTAATGATTGTCAACATATAATATTCATCATATAAAGCTCACAATATTACAAATAACCATGACAAAGTTCATAAATGAATTGCTCGTGCATTTACAAGTATCAAGATGTTTACAAGTGCAAGTTCATAAAGTTAACATGTTTCACCCCAAAAAGTGTGAAATAAAGTAAAAAGGGGCATGGAAAACTCACATGATATAAGTTGATGTTAAAGGTAATACGAGTAATGTAAATGGTGCTCCAACGATTTCTTTTACAAGTTACCTAAACGTATATTCCAAGATTAAGTTTAACAACAAGATTAACGATTAAACGTGAACTAGGGTTTCAATAGGTTTGGGGTTTTACAAATATGGTTAACTATGAAAATCATATATATATATATATATTAATCCAATGAAAGAAAATACAATTTAGGTAATTTAATATGGAGAGGAAATAAAATCATTTATAATAATTTGTAAAGTTAAATTATAAAATGTAAATAAATTTTATAATTGTCATGATTAAACTATTATTAAAGATAACGTGTTAACCAATAACAATTTAGTGATTTAAACTATTACCTAGAGTTTATTTTTATAAAAATAAACTGAGTATAACATGTGTAAAAAAAATATTTTATAAAACTATAAAAGTAACAAATTTACAGAAAATAATTTGGTGTCCTTAAAAATATTTAAAGTTTACAAGAGTAATTTTTATAATTATTAAAAATTTTCCATAATTTATTTAAAGGTTGAAAAGCCTTAAAAAAAATGTTTGGGGTTGCCCGGGTTCGAACCCGGGACCTCAAGAATAACATAGGAGTGGTTTACCATTAGGCTAGGACGCCTATGCCTGATAGAAAGTGAGTTTTAATTGATAAATCACAACTTCAAAGAATCCCCCAAACCATATGAACCCTAGATTCGATTTCAACCTAATTGAACATGAATTCGAATATGATTCCTGAAATAAACATAGGGTTTTTGATCCTCAAGGAAAACCGAGTATGTGTGCGTGTTTAATTACCCGAAAGATGTTAGAGATCGAAGCTACAAGTCGAAGAACAGTCGCAACCAAGGTTGGGTAGTGTCCGTGATGAAAACGTTGATATTATCCAAATTCGTTGCACAGGAAGCTTCCAAGGATCCCGATGATCGAAAGCCCTCTATTAATTTTGATTGTAAACGGGCGGACTATGGTGAACGACTTGGTTGTAGGTCGACGATGAAGATGATGACAGAATTCGTTGCAAATGTGTGTTTCAACTGAAATTGAAGTTGGTATAAGTTCCGGAATGGTTATCCAAACGTTAGAGTTCAATTGATTGATTAATCATCAGTTTTTTGTTGTCGATGGGTTTTGAAGATTGATGGTTTCGGTTACGAGTTCAAACGTCCACTTTAATTCAAATTAAGACGCATCAAGTGTTCAAACCGGTTTCAGAAACGATTAGCATTGATTAGAACTTCAATTTCGAGGGTTACGGTGATTTGGGGAGTCGCCGGCCTTCGGCCGGAGGGTGGCCGGAGGGCGGCCTGAGTTACGGGGAGAGAGAAAGGGGTGGGGGTTGGGTTTTGGAATTTTACGATTTAGTCCCTGTAGTTTCGATTTTATCATTATATGTAAGAACTTTATATTTAAAGTTCCTAATTTGTCACAAATACCCCCTGAACTTAATTAACCTTTAAGTTTTAAATGTTTTTATATCTTAATAAATGTTTAACTTTTATAAATTATTAATTTTTATTATAATTATAATAATTATTATTTTTTATTTAATTTTGACTATTATTATTATTATTATTTTTAATAAATTAATTTATTAACTTCAAAATTAACTAAGAAACAAGCCTTCAAAATTTCATAAATGACATAGATGGTCCTTACAAGAACATAACAGGGTTAACTATAATTAATGAAAACACAAAAGGTTACACCCATGTTAGTGAACGGGCCAAGGATCTGTTAGCACTTATACATTCTGATGTATGTGGTCCTCTCAGAACCATGTCTAGAAATCACGAAAGATACTTTGTTACGTTTATTGACGATTATAGTCGATACGCTTATGTCTACCTTATGAAGCATAGACATGAAACCTTTGAAAAGTTCAAAGAGTTTCAGAACGAAGTAGAAAACCAACTTGGTAAAACTATCAAGGTACTTCGATCAGATCGAGGTGGAGAATACCTAAGCTAAGAGTTCACTAATCTAAAGGAACGTGGAATTGTTTCACAGTTCACTCCACCCGGCACACCCCAACTTAATGGCGTGGGTGAGAGGAGAAATCGAACCCTACTTAATATGGTTCGATTGATGATGTGTAGAACTAACTTACCTCACTCCTTTTGCAGTTATGCTCTTATGACCGCCGCCCGCCTTGTCAATCTGGCACCGACTAAGAAGGTAGACAAAACTCCATATGAGATAGGGCACGGGTCTAAACCTAATTTGTCTTACCTTAAAGTATGGGGATGTGATGCTTATGTCACCAGCGAGTCTGATGACAAGCTAGATCCTCGAGGCGAAAAAGTTATTTTCGTCGGGTACTATAACAGAAGCGGATATTACTTTTACCATCCTCATGAAAATATGATTTCCATCAAAAGGAAGACACATTTCCTCAAGAAAGAGTTTCTTGATCGAGGAACTGGAAGTAATATTGTGGATCTTGAAGAAATTCGAGAACCACAAACAAATGCTGATGTAGTCGGTGCGTCTGAACAACAAGAAATTATTGTTGATTCAGACATAAACGCAAGCATTCGCAGAAGTAGCAGAACCCGCAAAGAACCTGACAGATATCTTTGGAATCTAGAGGGTCCTGAGGTTTTGGTAGTAGCTGACTCTGGTGATGACCCTACTAACTACAAATCTGCTATCTCAGATCCGGAATCTGTGAAATGGCTAGATGCCATGAACGCCGAGATGCAATCCATGCGAGACAATCAAGTCTGGGACTTGGTTGAACTACCCCCCGGTTCACGGGCAGTAGTGAGCAAGTGGTTTTTCAAGAGAAAAACCGACATGCATGGAAATGTACACACCTATAAAGCACGGCTTGTTGCAAAAGGTTTCACTCAAACTCAAGGTGTTGACTACGATTAAACTTTCTCACCCGTTGATATGATCAAATCAATCAGGATATTGCTTGCCATAGCAGCGTACTATGATTACGAGATATGGCAAATGGATGTCAAAACTGCTTTTCTAAATGGACATCTCTCTGAAGATGTTTATATGCTTCAGCCTGATGGTTTTGTCGATCCACAATATCCAAATAAGGTATGCAAGCTGAATAAGTCTATTTATGGACTTAAACAAGCATCTCGTAGCTAGAATCTTTATTTTGATCAGAGAATCATGGAATTCGGTTTTGTCAAAAGTGAAGATGAGCCTTGTGTTTATAGGAAGACTAGTGGGAGCACTATATCATTCCTCATATTGTATGTGGATGATATACTGATCATTGGAAACAATATCCCAATGCTTAACAAAGTTAAAAATTGGTTGGGAGCTTGTTTCGCAATGAAAGATCTTGGAGAAGCTGCTTACATTCTAGGAATCAAGATCTATAGAGATAGATCTAAGCGGCTTCTAGGGCTTAGTCAAAGCACATACATAGACAAAATGATGACACGCTTTAAGATGGAAAACTCCAAGAAAGGAGGTGTTCTGATGACTAAAGGTACCGTGTTGAACAAATCTCAATCTCCTTCAACGAACATTGATATTAAGCGAATGGAAAGGGTTCCATATGCTTCAGCGATTGGTTCCATCATGTATGCTATGTTGTGCAGTAGACCTGACGTCTCGTATGCTTTAAGCGTTACTAGCCGTTATCAGCAGAACCCTGGCTTTGCCCATTGGACTGCAGTTAAGAATATTCTGAAGTACTTGAGAAGGACTAAAGACATGTTTTTAATATTTGGAGGAGTTGAAGAACAGCTCACTGTAAGATGTTACACTGATGCTAGTTTTCAAACTGACCGAGATGACTCTCGCTCACAATCTGGTTTTGTATTCACACTCAATGGTGGAGCTATCTCTTGGAAAAGTTCCAAGCAAAGTGTGGTGGCAGATTCCACCACTGAATCTGAATATATTGCAGCATCGGTGCTGCAAAGGAAGCTGCTTGGATGAAGAAGTTCATAGCCGATCTTGATATGGTTCCAAGTATTCAGCACCCAATCGAGATATTCTGTGATAACACAGGTGCCATTGCTCAAGCCAAAGAGCCTAGATCTCATCACAGGGCCAAGCATATTCAGAGGAAGTTTCACTATATACGGACATAGTGAAACAGGGAGACATCGTGATAAGCAAAATAGACACGATCAAAACCTAGCAGACCTGTTTACTAAGCCCATGACTCAGGACAAGCATGATCTACATAGGGATGTGATCGGGCTTAGATTAGCTAGTGATATGTTTTGATTTAGTATTTGGATGTACGAACTTTTAACAGTTATACCTTTTAATTCATTTTCATTTACTAATTTAAGTGCAATTATGAATCTTCTAACTGTGTTCGTTTTAATACGTTTAATCCAGGAATATTGTATTCTAAATTATCCGTAGTCGGTCAGACTTGTGGGAACAATTCTGAATTAAGACTATTCTGAATTTAGACTCAAGGAGTTGACTTCTAAATTCACAGACCTCACTATGAATGACGTTGGATGTAACTCGCCACAAACCATCTTTATTATAAGATGTTTTGATACTGGTATACTCATTTAGTATCCTTTGACCTGAGATGCATACTAGAACTTCCGTTTAACAAGGGTTATTCTTTGATCACTGTCAACCGCTGTCGCGTAACTGCCAGTCATAAAGGCTTTGGTTGGGAATAATTCTGAATTTCAGTGGGAGTTGTATGTAGTCAATAAGGGATTCTGTACTCTTACATTATATGTAACAGTTAGACATCGTGGCGCCCTCGTTGATTCAAACTGGTGAAGTGTGAGGCCTCACCCAAACTGACTGTGTATTTGATTGAACCATTTTGAATCTGGATCGAGAACAATAATGATTGAGCTCCATATGAGAATTAATCTCAATGACTTAATTGAGTCTTTTACAGAAAGGATAAATGACTATGATTACCATAAGTCTATTGTCTTGTTATAGTAAAATATTACTAGATCAAGATGTTTTGGTTAATGACTTTAAAGTGTCATACCTTGTTGGGGACAGCCATGTGCAGTTAGAGCACCGCTGACTGTCTACGTGGAATTTAACCGAATGCCATCCAAGTGGGAGCTTGTTGGATTATGTACGGGTTCGGTTACGTCACGTTACCAACTGAGCTATGACCCGTAAGAGTTACACCTTGGGCAACGAATATTAAGTCCACTTATTTTATTTAACTGGCGTTTACGAACTATATCGGGTTTAAATGATTTATAAAAGTTATAAATTATTTATAAACGTTTAAGCGTTAAACGTCATTGTTTCGGATCTCGGTTATTACGTGGGTTAATATTGATCTAACCGGGCCTGGGGCCCGCGAGTAGATTAATATTAATTAAATGTTTAATTAGGTTTAAAAAAACCTAAATTTGACATTTAAATAGACATGTAACACCGAAGAAAAGAAATAAGAAAAAAACAATACGGCGGCGGCGAGTTTTTGTGTTGGTCAACAAAGGCTGCGGCATTTTTCTTTTGAAGAAAAATCAAGGAGGCTGCGATTTTGTTTCAACTCAAGAAGGCTGCGATTTTTGTTTTTGGTGAAATCCATCGTACGCAACATCAAGACCCGTGAACCACGCGTCTTGTTTTACGTTCTCGTTCGGTTCGTTCAATCTAGCACTTAATTCGTTGAACTCCCGGTGTCTCAAACGGTTAATTATTAACCAAGGTATATTATATCTCATCGGTAGGTTAATAATATTCTGTATTTGCATTGTTTGTAACCCAGATCCTGTCGGGTTCAATTTTGGTATTTTGATTTTTACTCCGCTGCGTTAACTATTATTAATCTGATTAATAATTATCAAAATTGTTTTGATAAATAAAACCTAACCAAGATACCACTGAACCCAACAGTTTTAAATTTAGTTATATGAAAAAATAAACTTAAGAAAACAAGAGAAAAATCTAGCACGCCAAACCACCCACTCTAGCCACCGATTCTTGGTTGGTCGGCCGCCCAAAGCCACCGATCGAGATCAAGCAATATTCACCTAAAGTTAAACTTTATGAATATATGAATTTAATAAGTGCATTTATATTATAAAATAAAACTTAGACTAACATTGCTTCCCCCTTGATCATTGTTCATATACTTTACCTTGCTTTCTAGACTTCTTTTTGCCTCCCCTACCGCCCACACCTTTAATGTTTATAAAATAAATTAACGAAAAATAATAATAATATTGTATGATACTATAAGTTTTTTGGTAATGAGTTATTACGGTTAAAAATCGATTGATGTAAACCGATTAGACAAAGAGTGTGTGTTTTCTTGGTTTTTCCCACCGGACGAGAGAAAAATTCATAATATTTCCTCAAATCATAAACTAGACCACGATATGTCCATTCCTGTTCATGCCTCTGGACCTGAATTTTCTACTTAAACACAAGCCTTTTTAAATGCTTCTAACAAATATATGTGTTTACTCTTTTTTTTAGCACATGAAAATTTTATAAACAAAAAATTTAAAAGATATCATATCTTAAATCTTCAAAAACAAAATCTTTGTTCTTTTTCCTTTTTATCTTTTGTTCTTTTCCTTTTTGTTTTTCCACAAGACAATCACCATGTCCTTGAAAGATGCAAAAGTCTATGAACTATCATGACATGTAACTTCATATACATCATTTCAGTTTATAAACATCCCATGTGCAACAACCTATTTCCCTTTTCATTAAATTTACCAACTCAAACAACCTTAAATTTGCATTTCACATATGTTTATGACAACAAAACATGTAACTAACATCAAGCACACGGTACAAACTTGGGTCGACCTACCAAACGAGGGTCTATGTAACCGGCTCTAGTCCACATGACATCATAGTTAAAAACTATCATACGTATATATGTATGGAGGACTAAGGACTTTAACATTCGTGAGGTGTGAAATATTGATATGACATGATTCTAATATGGATTTTGTACGTCAGAATTTAACTAAACAGGTCTGAGTCAGTTTCAAGTAAAATCAAAACCAGTTGTATACTTTATATCAAAACTTATAAATTTAAAGATTAAGAGACGTCTAGTGTTATTAATGTGAAAGAGACCAAACTTGATGGATTTAACGCCATCCTGATATTAGTGTTCAAAATTACCCGGGCCCGAAAACGACCTATTACTAGTTTAGTAGATTTTATCTTTGAAGTCCTAAACAAGATTTTGTTGTTATAGTATGTTTTAGAATCTTGAAGTTTTATGGACTTGCAAGTAGCCAAATAATGTAGTTGACGTTAGCTATATGAGACAATTTTTTAAAGGAAAAATGGACCCAATGAAAAAGAAAGAACAATAAAGCAAAATGAAAATTTTCATTTATAATTCGACCTCCCTTTCCATTTACTTATCCCTACTTTTGCTTCCTTTTTTGATACTCTAACCACAAAATTTATTTACTAAATTATAAACAAAAGTTTCACCTTTTGATTTATTACTCCACAAACTTTACCCCACAAGGGTCCGTTAAACTATTCACAAGTAGCCCCGTCGTATAACAGGTTCTACGTTCATGTGTCATGATTTTTTTTTTTGTTAAGTATAATCTGAAGAAATAAATAGAAAGAACCTTGTAAAACTAAAAAAGCTTGATATGATTACATATCAAGATCGTTCTCTTTTACATGCCCCGATGCACTCTTTGATAAATGATTCTCATTCATGGGTGCATCATGTCATATGTTTTTAGGGGATGCTAAAAGAATGTGGTCCTCCCATGGTTATGGGCTAAGTGTGTTTGGCACAAGATTGAATAATGGTTTAAGTGTGTAGACTCCATTAAAGAGTGAGAGACATGAAAACATGCTTTAGCTTAAAGGTTTGTCACTAAGAGTGGTCCCTTAACACCACTTATGAGTTCTAGTTCCCTCCTATATTATATATTTTACATTCTCTACATCTATCTTTGCATCCTAAAAAATCAAAAGTTGTGGGATATGGTCTCATCTTTTGCCGTCCTTTTTGTTTATCTGAAAACTCATACAACTTTAAACTATAATTTAAACATATGATGGTCAAAAGAACGAAGACAAATACTAAAAGACCAAGATTTTATATGTTTTTAAATTATAAAAAAGATCTAGTTAATATATAGATGTGAAATGTCACATGTATTTTAATGTAAATGACGAGTATATGATATGTTATGTAATCTATCATATAGACAATTGAGGTGGCGTGATGTGTCAAGTCAACATCTAAAGTCAAATAAGAAAATAACCGGTGCATGTTTAAAAACTCAAAAAGTATATCTCTATGAAATTAGAGAGAATGTTAAAAAAAATACTGAGTATATAAAGTGGAAATTTATAAAAGGTTTAGTGATCCTTTAGACTGATTGAAACTCCTATTTTAAAAATTAAAAAAGTCTAAATCTTTGAACATGTTGAAGGATTTCCTAATATTTTCAAAACAATCTATATATTATGTTTTAATTTCCTGTAATTTCAATCTTTTGGATTACATCAAAATTAACTGAACTTACCGGTCATGAAGAGTTTATTAGAATTAGAAACAGTGAAACACTTGTTTTTAATATTTGAAAATTATGTATGAAAGTTTTATTATTAAACTTATCATAGATTTCTATAACAAAACTTGAATCGTTAGGGTTGACAATTACTAATTTGTTTATACACGGTTACACCTATTTAAAGGATACACTATGTAAGTATTTATAGTTTTTAAAATAATTATAATTAAGAAACTAAACTTCATTATTTCTACTTCTTGGTCAGTAACACATTAAAAAAAGAAATTATAGACATGAGATAAAATAGTTAAACATGTCATTTTCATATTTAACATTTGTGTTAATCTCTTTCATCTCTAACCTGTTAAACATGATAATATCTGTTTTGTCATTCCTACGAATTCTCAAACATTTGACCAAGATAAATAAAAGCAAATAACATGATTTACACGGTATGGGCCTAGTCTTGAGGCCCATGGCATGCTATTTTTAATAAAAGTATTGAGGGTCTCGCTTGTTTTATGAACTTATGATCCACACGGTTTGGGCCTAGGCCTTCTTTCATGATCAACTTTGTATGTAGTATTGTAATCCATAAACATTTATCTAGATTGTTGAGTAGAAGTTGTGTGTATACTTTTAACTGTATACTTCGTGTGTAGTAGATAGATAGGGTGTGAAACCATATCCAAAGGGTGGAGCCCGGCTAGGGTCTCCCAAGGAATACTAATGAAAGTGGAATAGTGGATGGATGTTGAGCCTTATGTTTTCATTTAAGGTCGTCTTCCATCCATGGTGTCTTTGAAATACAAATGTGTTTGCACCTCTTTAACCTTTGGCCCCTTCCTTCTTCTCGCCCCAACCAAGTTCGTCATGATCTTCAACTCGGGCAGAGCGAGTAGTTTTCTATTCTGAGGTGATTATGGTACTACAAGAACGGGGTAGGGTCGAACTTTGGTTATTTGTTAGGAGAGTTATGTGAATTGATGATGCTTTTAATAAGAGCAACTGTCAAAAATAGCTAGGCACGTCCTCGTTCTAGTAGTGGGAAAATCCCCTGCTTCAGAAAACTCATGTGGATTTGACAATGAAAATTCTAACAAAATATACTTTAAAATCAATCTATACTATTAAAGCAAAAATACAATTTTGTCGCATGTCTTCTTCTCACACCTTTCATGCCACATGTCGATAGCATAAAAATGTAACATTTAATGATCATATTAAATGCTAAAGATCTTATTTATATTTTTTTCCGAATTATAAAACATATTTGTATTAAATAATATAATTTCCTTATAAATAAATAAATATGATTTTTTAATACAGAGAACTTTTTTTTTTAAATGACATTTAAAAAACAAATTAAAAAAATTGAGTTTTAAAAAATTATTTTTAACAAAAGTTTTTGAAAAACAAAAGTTTAAAAAAATATTGTTATTACATTATTACTTAAGATGGTTGCTTATACGTAATTCGAATCATATTTATCTAAAAATTATAATATAATTTCTAAATATTAATTTAGTATTTTAATTCAACCCGTATAAAATACGAGCTTTTAAACTAGTAGTTATAGCATGTCTATATGTAGGTAAGCGAATAAACTTGATGGACTAAATAAAAGGTGATTGTGTGTTAATCAGAGTGACAAATGTACGTTAACGTTGAAGGTATTCCCACAAACCACAACTAATTATATTAAGTTAAAGTATAGTAAAACGGATGTTTAATCTAAAAAGACCAAGAAGGATTGTGCGCTTGACACGTGTCATTCTATTGTTTTAAATAGGAGGGCATTTTAGTTATTGTGTCAAATACATCAGCTCATTGTGTTTTATACGTTCATTGTGTCAAATATCAGTTATTGTGCCATATATTTTACATCATTTGTTATGTGTATTAATAATTGTATTTTATATTTTAGATCATTTTGTGTTATTTTGATCATTGTTTTTATAGGTCATAACTTGTTATCTATCATTATGTTTTACAACTAGAAGACACAATATTTTAACCAATGTATTTTTCAAAAGTTATAGCGTTTAAGATAACACAATGTATTGTTTTTATTATTATTTTGTAATAGATTATATAAACTTGTTATTAATAATTGTGTTTTACCATTAGAAGTATATAATGATATTATTTTACCAATATATTTTTAAAACTCATAAAACCTAAAAATACCACTTTATTTTACCTACAAGTATTTTACCAATCGTCGTTGTATTATCTTGAATGTTTTTCAAAACTCATAATATTCAAGATAATACAACGACGATTGGTAAAATACTCGTAGGTAAAATAAAGTGGTATTTTTAGGTTCTACACATGGGCACACGGCACACACATCACACATCTATTATATTATTATTGTTGATTAAAATTTTATTATTTTAATATTTATTACTAATATACATACATTTTATTTTTTGGTTACAACTTTTAGAATATTATGTTTTCGTCAATATTCAATCTACTGAGTCGAGTCGAGTCAAATATAATATATTCTTACTTTTTTCTTTAAATACAATCTGATGCCCTTAACGGTAATTTACACAGTAGTGTAATTAACGTAGTGTCATGTGTAGATTTGTCCATATTTCTATATAAATTTTATTCTGAATTGAGCCACTATAACCACTCATTTTCAAGTAAAGTGAGCCAGTGAGGTGATGAGAGTAAACTTGTTTTGTGCATCACAATGGGACTATGTACAAAAGGAGTTTTATTTAAACGTTCATGATCAGTGTTAACTCTGACAAGTGATGTAGATGTATGTGATAACGAGTTAATAAGTCCAACACTCAAAGGACACTAAAAATTGGTTGCGGTCCATATAAGTTGCGTTCGAAAGCTCTAACTTACATCTCACAAACACGTAGACAATTTGAAGAAAAGGAAGAAAAGATTCCAACAAACTCTTCGAAATTATCAGTCATTACGTTTCAAAGACTTATCAAGACTTATCGCAAATTTTAGGAATGTGTTTATGTAACTTAAATCTAATGTGTAGTGGAGAAACTAAGGTGGGGCATACATCGTCAAAATTTATTGAGAGGTGTTCATAAAGTTTGTAAAAGTAACATTTTTGTAGTGATTTACTGGCTTTGTTCTTTGTGATCTCAATCGTTAGCTCGTCTCCAAAGAAATAGTAGTTATGTCATTTTATTTCAACTAGTTTTTATCATACGCGTCGTGTTTTCGTACTAAATTTACGTCAATACCCGACTCATTTTCAATGACATCCAAACGTACACTGACTCGAATTTATAACGACACGTATTTTACTTTAAGTACATTGTATAGGAGTAAACTTAAAACTTTAGAAACTCGTGGGAGAAGGGAAGTTAAAATGACATCTTACAAAGTTTTTAAAAGGTTTTAGGGTGAAAGTACAAAGATTGAAAATAAGACGTATATATAAAAAGACACATAAGTGTTTTATATTTGACCGAGTCAATTTGTATAAAAATAAGTGTTTGTAACTTGTAAGTAAGGCATTTATAAAAATATAAACGTATGAAATTATTTTTTAAGTAAACTTGTACAGGGGTAAACCGAAACTTTAAAAATTTGAGGAGGTGAAATTGACATATTAAAAAGTTTCTAAAAAGTAAAAAAACCATAAATTAAAAAAGATGCATGTTGAAGAGTAAACCAAAACTTTAAAAACCTAAGGAGATAAAACTGACATATATCATAAAGTTTTTAAAAAGTAAAAAGACATAAATAATAAAAAAAGATGTGTGTAGTGGGGTTCATACCGACGACTTCTCAAACAAAAGACACACATAACCATTACACCAACAATATAGTTTAAGTAAAATTCAGAAACGCGTATATATATATATACATATAAATTAAATGCGGAGACAGAAAAAAATAAAAAAAAATTGGATTGTGGTCAAATCGTTATTTGACACGTGACAAAACTGGTGAGACCTTGCTAAATAAATGATAGTACATATAAACCCTTTGGCCTGCTTCAAATCTGTGACTTGTAGTTAATAACTAGTTATGAGTTGTAGTTATCCATTCGTATAACAATTTTAAAATAAGTATATTTGTTTAGTAATAAAATAGTCTACAAATAAAAAATCTCACCATTAGAAATAATAAATACGGGTAATTTCGCTTTTGCTTAAAAACTAATTTCTTTTGAAAAAGTAATTAGTAATAGGATCTTTAAAATCAAGCATAAAACTTTGTTACAGAGATAAGTTTTTTTCACAGAGATTTTATTTGTAAAATTAATAAAACTAGGTGAAACGCCGTACGCGCGTTGCGCGAAATTTTATACCGATTTGAGTGGAACATGACGTAATTCTAGTGAAGAACAATATTAATATCTGTTATAAAATGGAAATAACATCCGCTAACAAAACGGAAATGTGCCTGCACTATGTCATTGCCTTTCGGTAACACAAACGATATACCCACTTACATCAAGATCTTTCAGAATGGCTTATCTACAAAACCAAATACCAAAATAAAGACGACTTGATATTGTTTTTGCTTCGGCACTCGCCCTTGTGTCTGTATCACAGACATTGTTGACTGCAAAAGGTGACGCAGGCTGAATATGTGTGCCTAATTCCTCAAAGAGTGGAAGCGATCTTTACAAAAAGTGGCAGTGACATATCTGAATTTTGCTAGGTATCTTTCGGTTTCTTTTCTGTTGTTAGACCTATTATTTTTACAAGATGAAACAATTAGGAAGTAGTGATTTAAAGTATGATCTTGTGTGTATTACCTTCTTCGTGGAACAGTTTTCTTTTTGTTGATGGATTAGGTTCACGCCTTTGCATTACTTGAGATGTTGATGGAGTGGCAAGCGAAGGTGTGCTTGCTGATGATGTTCGTTGTGTGTTTATGTCCACGCGGTTGACTGTGCAACGCAGCATTCCTGTTCTGATGTTCTTTTGCACTTGAATGTAGAATACTGCCTCTTTATTTATGATAGAGCGCAAGGATGCATCTGGGTCTGGCGTAGCTAGAATGTCTGAACATGTCATTCCTGTTAGAGTTGCAGATGGCTCGTTGAAGATTATGGCAGGGATGCTTCCTGTACTATCAGTAAGTGTGGCAGTTATTCGATACCTGCAATATTCAAATTTGTGAGTTGTAGACATTATTTTTAGTGATCTGTGATAACTAAAGGGTTACATTTCTGTTGGGTTGCTGTAGTTTCCGTGCGTTTAGAACCAGGTATTTCCAGCTTTTATAAGTGTCTGATCACAGTTTAAACAACCGATAGAGTGCTAGTTTTTGTCGATAGGTATGTCGGATATTGCTGCCTCCAAGGTGAAAGTTCGTCCCTGCGGTAATAAATGTTTATCATATATGTTCTAAAGACGATTTACTACTGAGAGTTTATCTAACCTTAAATTCATTGCTATCTTGTTCTTGTAGTTTCAATATAGTTGTGCTTTCCTGTTGTGTTCCTGGTGTTTGGTTTTGCTGTTCTGTTTCTGCTGATAACCTGTCTTTATTAGTCTCCATTCTTTCAAAGCTGCAGTTAGTAAAAGTTGATAATGGTATTTATGTAATTTTCATTGGGAAAACATGTTTGTTTGTGAGGTAGCTTACATGTCCAAAAGTATGTGTCTCTGCTGTTGATGGATTCATGTATATATAGCTTGCATTCGTTGACTAAAGTTGAAGTCTACCTATTTTCAAAACAATGTCTATCAGCATGTTTATATATCAGTTACTAAGTGTCTATAGAATTTTTTATACCCATGAAATCAGTAAGCCTCAGAGCAGTTAAGGCAACTATTGTAGGCGGTCCTGATAACTGAAATGTTGCCCTTGGGAATCTGAGAGAAGAAGTGGCTATTTCCTCCCGTAATCGGATTGTGACATCTTCATTACTGCAAAATTTTGTCTAATCAGATTGAGATCTATATTAATAGGCTAGTATATCTAGAGCAAACATTGTGGTCTTTACATGTTGATGTTTATTGAAATTATAAATACAGTCGTCGTTAGTTAAATGGATGAAGCAACTTTCCTAACCAGATTATTTGTGAAGTTTAACAGCAGTGTGTGTGCCTATATGTTTATGTTGACATCACATTGTCAACCTCGAAAATATATATTGATATATACATACATGATGTATTTTTTACCTGCAATCTTTCAATGTTAATGTCACATACGGCTTCCCATCATTTGTATAATGATCTTGCATTCGTTGCAGTATGCCAATGTAATCTGCAGTGTCCATGGTTATCATTAGGATTAGTGTTCCATTAATTTAAGGAAAATAGTTAAGAAGACTTTAATAACCTAGAACCACCCTATTCTGTGTCTGAGTTGGATCCTTCATTTTTTGTGTAAAATTTCCAACCTTTGTCGGCTTATGAACTCAAAATATTCCCTTGGAATTTCATGTGTTTTTGGTATAGGGGTAAACACAGAGGCTGATCAAGCCGGATGTGATAAGGTGGATGTGTATCTATCAGGTTTTGTGCATGCGTATCCTTTGATCCTGAAGCATTTATGCAGCTGTAATTTTGAAATAACTGGTCTCTGGTCCCTTGGCCATGGCCTGTATTCCCATTCCCTGTTATAACCATAACCAAAATTAGTATGGCGAATACAGAAAACGTATCTTGTTAATTTTATTTCATTTAGATATGGTTTTAGGAGGCGAATTAAGTGTTGTTAACGTTATGGTATACAATCATGAATTTGTACAAGAAATTATGAACTGTAATAAACTGCAATGTGCCCATCTTTATTGCCTATAAGACTATGTATACTCATTTATCTTTTTTGGTCTTATAATGACGGTGATGTATAATTGTTACAGGTGATTATGAATACTTCTATGAGCCGATGATTAAAAAAACACTGGCTTTTTACCTCCTTGTCAACAATACATAACAAATTTCGTTGTCACGAAACGCAGGCTTCCAACTACGAATAACTCGTATCTCGAGCTCAGGAGCATCGCCACCAGGTCTAAGTGCCGAAATACCGGTGTCCTCCATGGACAATTACCTGCATTACAGATAAGATATGAGTATGATGTATGTGGTAATAACGAATCAAAGTAGATGTAGTACCCATATTGAATATGATATCATGCATTAAGATTGTGAAGCTAGACCTAACAGGAACCTGTTTTTTTCTCACTTCGTCTAATAATTCTGTATATACAATATTTAAGGTTTTATAATCACTACTCTTAATGCTTTTCTTGGTCAGAATTTTTATCGAGTTTGGAGTCGTAGCTCTTGAAAGAGCGACATAAAGCTGACCATGACCAAAAATAGGTTCAGGTAGGTATATACCTATTTTTCTTAGAGACTGACCTTGACTTTTGTTAATTATCATAGCATAACATGTTTTAAGTGGGAATTGTCTCCTTGTAAAAACAAACGGTAAGTCCTTTGTATTATGAACAAAATTAATCCTCGGAATGTAAACCCTACGACCAACTGATGTACCTGTTATTATATGTGCCTTTATTACCCGTGGTAACAACTATGAAACAAACAATCTTGTTCCATTACATAAACCATTTTTGATCTATATTACAAATTAACATAACCGGGGTGTTCTTTTTTAGTTTGAGACAGTGATTTGGAATACCATTAAAATTTAGCACATTCAAGTATTCAACTGGATACATGGCATCAATATCACCGGCATTCCTAGAATGCGGGACCATAGAGTCTGTACTTAGGTAGAAAACATAGTCTCCTTGAGAAAAACTAAGAACCATCTCATTTATTTCGTCAACAGTTTCATTCTTGGGACATATAACGGTGCGTTCTGCTATAGTTGTCGCAGTCGGATTCGAAAGGCATGTGTCATCGTAGACAAACCTAATGAGGTCAGAAAGATCTGTATCACTTTCTTCAATTATCATATGGGAGGAAATTTGAATAACTTTGATATCTGGTTGCCCAGGGATAATAGGGTCACCTTCTTCACCATCTCCAATTTTTAACAACCACTTTGTGAAAGATTGTTTTTCTGCCTCGGATACAGTGTGTGAGCATGATGTTGAAACCCTAAGATTAGCAGAGAGTGTATGTACAGTGAAATGCTTCCAAAGATATGATCTTGGTAGACATGAAGCGATGATATCTTGTTTGGTGGCCTTCGGTTTAACAGGTAGTGTTTGCCTGAAATCACCTCCTAGTAAAACAGATTTACCACCAAAAGGTATATTGTCCTTTCCTATCAAGTCCTTTAACGTCTTGTCAAGAGACTCGAAACACCTACGATCACTCATCGGTGCCTCATCCCTAACTATCAACACCGCCTCCAACAGCAACTTAGACAAATTTGTGTTCTTTTTGACATGACTTCAGTCAACTCAAGCGGCATCTTAAACCTTGAATGCGCTGTTCGACCGGAGGTAACAATAGAGATGCTATTCCTGATGCAGCAACTGCCAAAACAATATCACCTGCTGATCTTATGGCTGCTATAATCGTATTCCACACGTAAGTCTTACCGGATCCACCGTGGCCATAAACAAATAACAATACCTGCGACGACTCTTGATAGGCAGACATAACATGGTTGTAGACTGCCTGTTGTTCCTGCTGCAGATTTGCCTTCATGGATAAATGCTGCTGATGCAATGACTCCCTATTATGTAACCTTTCGTATTTTTTTTCGTTAAATAAAAGTTAACTTTGTTATGTACTTGTAAGGGCCTTTATGTCATTTAAGAAACTATATGGGTTGTTTATGAATGTTTCTTTTATTGAGCATTAATTCATTAATTTAAGAGTTAATAATTTGTTTTACTATACTAAACATAATAATAATAATAATAGTAATTATAACTTTTGTAATTTATAAAACTTAACATTAAGTTATAATAATAAAATAATAATAATAGTCAAAATAAAATAATAATAATATAATAATAATAATTAATAATTTATAAAAGTTAAACAATTGATAAGTTATAAAAAAACATTTAAAACTTAAAGTTTTATTAAGTTAAGGGGGCCTTTGTGACAAATTTGAAACTTTAAATGAAAGTTTTAAACATAAAATATTAATTTGAAACTGCAGGGACTAAAACTGTAATTAATCAAAACCCAAACCCCCTCCCGCATCTTTCCCCCGTT
Source organism: Flaveria sonorensis (assembly GCA_025506505.1). Taxonomy (NCBI): domain Eukaryota; kingdom Viridiplantae; phylum Streptophyta; class Magnoliopsida; order Asterales; family Asteraceae; genus Flaveria; species Flaveria sonorensis. Next base: position 50,952,728 of record CM046435.1, read on the forward strand.
TCTCCGGTCAAACCCCGGCCAAACTCCGGTCGACTCCGGCGAGCCTCAAAAACGCCCTAAACTGTTCAAATTTCGACTACAAACCAGTCTAACCGGTTAGTGAACACGAATCGAACACGGTTATGTACTTTAATTGGGTTGAAATATCGGTTATGAACCCAAACAACTCGTGTAACCGATGCCATTAATCGTTGAGCCGTTCGAACATTAAAATTCAATAATAATCAAATTAAATGAATCATAATCGAACGTTTAACTAATCCTAAGCTATTATCGAACTCAATTTCACCTGAAACACACTTGAATCTCTCGAACAATTCACCCTTTCATCGCGACCTACAACCGAGGTGTTCGTCAACTTCCGAGTGATCTTAACAGAAATTGACAGAGGGCTTTCGATCATTGAGACCAGTAGAAGCTTTCTGTGCAACGAATTTGATTATTAACCTTATTTGCAATCTGAACTAATCACGACATAGCCGCGACTGTTCTTCGTCTTGATCATCATCAATCCATCTTCATTCGGGTAATTAAACACACACACTCACTCGGTTTCACCCATTGATCAAAAGCCCTATGATTATTACAAGAATCATAGTTGAATTCGTGTTCAAGTGGAATCAATTGAAATTAGGGTTTATGTGATTTGGGGTTCATCTGATTTACGTCTTTTAAAATAGGGAAACCGGATTCCAGCAGGCATAGGCTACCCAGCCTACTGGTTAAGCGCGTCTTACCCCATCCTTGAGGTCCCGGGTTCGAACCCGGGCACCCTCAACCTATTTTTTTAAAGGGTTTTCTGCAATTATTTTAATTACAGAAATTTTTAATTATTATAAAAATCATTTTTTATAACTTTAATTAATTTAAAAGTGACCAAATTATTTTCTGTAATTTTTTTTAAAATTAAATACTTATATAATCTTTTAATAAAACAATATAACAAAAATTATTTTTAGTTATTTCTTATAAAATGGATTTAAAATGATAGTTTAAATTAATAAATTATTATTGGCCCAAACGTTACTTTTAGTTTAATTGTGTTATTTTAAACAATTATAGAAATTATTTACACTTTATATTTAATTTTTTCCGTTATTATAAGTGCTTTAATTTCGTTGAATTATCTAAATGGTATAATATTTTTCATTGAAATAAAAAATAAGTGATTCCATTGTTAAATTTTATCTATATCAAAAACCCCAAACCTCACTTGAAACCCTAGTTCACGTTTAATCGTTAATCTTGTTGTTAAACTTAATCTTGGAAATATACATTTAGGTATCTTGTAAAAGAAATCGTTGGAGCACCATTTACATTACTTGATATTACCTTTAACACCAACTTATATCATGTGAGTTTTCATGCCCCTCTTTTACTTTATTTCACACCTTTTGGGGTGAGACATGTTAACTTTATAAACTTGCACTTGTAAACATATTGGTACTTGTAAATGCACATGCAATTCATCTTTACTTTTTGTCATGGTTATTTATAATATTGTGAGTCTTATATGATGGACATTATACGTTGACAATCATTAACTATTGCTAGCCTGGCGACGTCATAGATCTATGGGCTGACAAGCCTATTTGGTGCTAAAGCCGAGGTTATTGCCAGCTCCTGATGACGTATGCTTGTTCATCATGGGAACCAAGTACACTTAGCTAATCGTTATAACTTGTAAATGATATTCTTTGTCAAGGTTTGATTGTAGCTATATGTTATCTATAAACTTGCTTTACTTGTAACCATTGACATGAATTGCTACTTGTAAACTTTTATATATATATGTATGTTTAACCTATGGAAACTCACCAACTTTCAAAGTTGACCTTTATTTTTAACATGTTTCAGGAAATGCACAAGGTTGATGATTATCTTTTGAAGCATGCTTACACTTAGGATTTGGACCTAGGAAAAATAAATAAAATATCTTGAAACTTGGAAGTTGAACTTTGTTTACTTTATTTCGTTGAGACATTTGGTTGTAATGTTATTTTCACTTATGAATAATTATATTTACAATTTATGGTAGTGTTATGTGGCTGTGAACAATCTTAACTCTCACATCTCGACGTTTCCGCCGTTAAGGTTGGGGTGTGACATATTAAACTTTTTCTTCAAGGATCAACATGTTGTTTAGTGTTGACGCTGTACTTTCGGCAGGCAATGGCAGCCCAAAATCTGATAATGATTTTGGTGTGCTGTTGGAATTTAGTAGTAATTCAAGCTCATAGAGGACAAACTGTTTTAGGTCATGATCGCTCACTCCATTATTTGAATCACGAACGATGAAGTTAATCTTATATGTTAAATCTTCTCCCATTATTTTCCAATTGGCCTCCCAAGTATAGTCGGACTTGACACGTCGCAGTATAGGAGGATGTGAATAAAAAGTAACCTAATCTCTGAGGCTGTTGCCCAAACTGATGCTTCTGTCATAGTGGTTAACCATTCGTTATCATCTCCTATCAAGCCTAACTTTTCACATGCCTGCCGAAATGTCGGAAGCACCTGACCTGAAACTGTACTTATATCCGCAAATGAACAGCAACCACTTTGATAGCTAAGTAACATCCGCAGGTAGAAAAGCTCCCCACATGTAATGTGGACATATGTAAGTCTACCAATAGAAGGTTGTCTCTTAGATTTTATTTTGATCCAACACTTTGAATTTGAATCCGATCTATACCTGGATAAATAATCAATGTAACGAAGGTTCAAGCCGATTTTTGAAGATGTTAACTGAAATGTTGATTCAGCTTGATTGTTGGCCAACCATTCAGTGAGTGTTGTTTTACTTGTATTTTCGTTGTTAACAATGTCCAATAACTGTTGTGATTGTCTGAATGTTAAATTTTGTTTACCTTGTAAATGCACAGCTAAAATCTGGACATGTGGGTTTTGATGGTGTATTGGAAATGCCAAGATCCGCCATGACACTTCATGAGGGCAGACGAAGCGACCATCAAGATAGTTTCTTATCTCATCAACAACTTCAGACGTGCCATGTGTAAGATCATCAAGAATGTCTTTTTTTAGTTGGTGAAAAACGTACCCTATCTTCCCCCTTCGAAATATACTTTAAAAGATATTTAATCAACATGCTCCAGCCGCAATATTCTACATTTAAATGCGCATCAAAGTGTAGAAGAAGTTTTTTGTTATATGGAACAACAAATCTATTATCCAAAGGAATACCTCGCTTCATATACAATTGACCATCGTTGAGTATTTTATAGTGAATATAGCCATTAGCATCAATTCAGGTTTGTGGCTCACAAGATTTAAGATAAAGTTTCGAGCATACACCATTTTTCATACAGGGAGAGCCCAACCTTGCCAACCCATATGGGCCATGTAACATGGATGTTGTTACTATCCTGTGTAGTGCAGGATCTGTGCTCACATCTGGCAGCTCAGCACTTATATAGCGGTCTACATCTTCTGCCGTGCGAATACGACATGAAGTTGAAACCCATAGCAGTGTGTGGCAGTGTGGAAGACCCCTTTTCTGAAACTCAATAGTGTAAAGCTCTGCGGAAGAGAAAATGCATAAGATTAGGGCACATAATATTCAAGATAGACAAGATGTTTTAGAACCAGATTTACATCAGACCTAACCAACATTACCTGCAGTTACTTCACCGAAAGGTTTTGCTGTGTTTAGATATTTTATGAAAGATTGAACTTTCATCTGAAAGACTCTTGCAATAAGGTCAGGTCTATCCTGTGCACACGAAACACCAGCTGCTGCTATCTCCTTTATAATCTCCAGCCATTTAACATTACATGTGAATGTGATGAAATACTGTGGATTCCCATACACACGACACAGAGCAAGCGCATCTTGATAATGTTTGTACATATATCTTGGACCATCGGTGAATGATGACGGTAATAAAATATGTTGACCCAAGCTATGTCCCTCTGTATCACCAAGACATATGGCATCATGTACTCCGTCTAGAAACTCACATCGAAATTCTTGCTCTTTATTTCGTATGTATTCAAGTTGCGAATGCTCAACATAAACATAAGCATCAACTATGTATTGCTGAAACAACCGATCGGCACGAAGCACGTGGGTATATGCGCCTTGACGATCATGTATTTGAAAGCAATAGAACATACACAGAGTGAGGTTACGACCTTCAGTGGACAAATCCTATGGTATCTGTAATTCAGGGAACCATCTCTGTTCACCGCGAGGAAACAGAAGGGGATATTGCATGGGCATAAAAGCAGGGTGGAGCTTGCTAACCCTATGAGGGATATTGTCTTTCCCGCGAATAATGATGTCAAAATCCTCTGCTCCAGTATACGAATCACAAACAATAGCTCCGATGGCATTTGGTGAAGGAATATCATATCTTTTATCAGTTACCCTACTAAAAATTCTTATAGAAAATCTGGAACAACAGGTTGGTCACACAATTCTTTTGCAGACCTGAACAGGCGTACATACGTATTGACCTCATCAAGCATTTCAGTTAAAGCCATTACTATAACAGCAGACAAACTCGATGAGCTGTCACCAGTGAAAAACCGAAGCCTGTTAGAAACCTCATTCTGGCCATCAAACACATACATCTGTAAAAATCTAGGTCTATCACCAGGACATGGACAGACTGATCCCACCCAATGACACACCTGACCAGCAACTCTGAAAACATACGGACCACCACCTTCATTAATAGAGCTGTCGACTGTTGCACCAAAAGAGGTCATCGAGAACATAGCATTATATGCACGTATATTTGCCATAAAATCCACGTCTGAAAACAACATTCTTCGTAGGTCGGGGGGCTCAACTGGATGTTGTAACACAACCTTCCCCGCTCTGCAGCATTTATGATATCGAGGCCTATGGCCAACAGGGAAAGAGGTTAACCGCTCAGAAAACCAAAATAAAGCCCCACAGAACTCGCAAACCTCACTACACCTTCCCATATCCGCATAATCAGGGGACAAAACAACATGAGAATCACAACTATATGAACTATCAGACTGAATGTGAGGCTGAGCAGATGAAGATATAGCTGACGTAGTCGTAACACGTGTAGAAGACCTAAGCATGGAAGCACGACGCAGAGACTGCAGATGCGTCTGAGAGTCCGCCTCCAAGCCTGAGGTAGAAGAGGGGGCATCACCCACAGGAATACATTCCTGACGTGCGCGCTTACCTCGTGGATTCTAAGAAGTCCAACATAGACCCGTATTCAAAAAATAACAATAATAGGTAGAGCAAATTGTAAAAACCAAGAACAACGATCCTACTACATGATAATAAGAATCCATACGCCTAAAACCTTCTTAGATTCGCGATAGAAAAAACAGAGACAACTGTAATATATATATATATATATATATATAACAATCATAAAGAACACAGAAGAACATGAAAGAGTGTAAAACATACCTGCATTAACCAATGACACGAACTGTGCGATAGCCAACCAATGACACGAACTGTGCGATAGCCAACAACCAAAAACCCTCGTCACAACAAAGCAAAAGAAAGTCATAAAAAAGTTAAGACCAGACGCCTGATTTATATGTGTTTAGAGACAAGATTCATATTTCAAAGCCCCCTTGTGAAAGCTAATCAAGTTTATATTATAACAACATATAGGCAATGCAATGTCTGTTATATGCTACATACGAGTTTATTAAGACGTACGGTGAGGTTATGATTTGTTATTACAGATGATAGAATTAACATGCATGTTATATGACGCAATATAATGTCTGTTATATTCTGAAATGATTTATTAGTGCAGACAACTTTGAATTTAAATTTTATTATTGTTTGGTACGGACATATGTATACAAAGCCCATACTTCTAATTGAAGATCTAATTAAGTATTATTCAAATAAGAATTTGCTTTCCTGATTTATAAGTCAATCACACACATACATATTACATATGGGAAGATACACCGGTGAAAACATAGAACAAAAAAAATTCAGGCCCAAAGCAAACCTTAAAGTGAAACAAAGATGGACCGATGGAGACTGAAGATAACCAAACAACAACGGAGGCGAAAAAAAAAGGGAACATACCTGTAGCAATCAGACCTGAATAGAAGCTGGAACTGCAAGAAAAACGGTTGGAGAGAAATTAGAAATTACCTATAAATATTAGAAGCAAATACCTGCGGTGATTCCAAAGACAGATGTAAACGACGACGGCTTTAAAAGCAATAGCCACCGGTAAATATAGACGGAGCGAACACCATCACCGCCATGATGTCTACCGGCAAAGAAAGTCGGAGCGCCACCGCCAGGCCCAACGCGAAGGACATTATCTAGCAATCAACCACCACCTCCCAAGCAAATTTAGGGTTCATCTGCAGACCCAAAAGAAGAACAATCTAAATCAAGGAGAAGGTTAGAGCAACCAGGGAAACGAAATCCAAATGAAACAATAAAGTAGGCAACCAAAGGACAAGTGGACAGAAATTAAACGGGGGCACAACACGTGTACTAAAGGACACATAGACAGAGGTAAAACAGGAGCGCAAAAAAGAAAAACAACAAATCAACATGTCACGACCTGCTTAAAAACAAATCGTGTATCTTGAATTCCGGAAGTTTCCGGAAACATACGGAGGCATATAGGGCTGTCCGGAAGTCTCTGGAACAGCCTAAAAGTTGTTGGACCTTGAAGAAACACAAGTGGGTATCCAAAACAGCCTTGAATCATCAAAATGATCAAGATATTCACTTGGAATATCTAGGAGTTGGGTTCTCATGAAAGGTCTAGAATGGTCCTCAAAAATCTATCAAAATATCATGTAAATATTGTATTATTAGAAAACTCTAGATCAGGAATGATCTAGATACATGAGACTAGTATAAATAGGTGATGAAGTCCTCATTTGTAGATACCCAAAATCCATACAAGTCTAGTGTAAAGCACTTGTAAAGCACACTTGTAAACTACCTTGTAAGCAATACAAAGTCATTTGTATTACGAGCTTGCAAACGCTTCCGCATCGTAACTTGAATTGTTACTTCGTTTGGGTCACAAAGGCTGAACTTAGAAGGATTCTAAGTGCCGCACGAGAGTCGAATAAATCACTCCGTGACAAGTGGTATCAGAGCCAAGTCGGTTCATTTGGGATGGCAACCAAAGCAAGCAAACTTGCAGCTGCCGAAGATAAGCATGGTCGAGATGAATCCCAAAAGGGATCAAAGAAAGAACGAGGTATGTCCAAGGACCGTACCTTGGAAAGACAAGTTAATGACATGGAGACAGGCCTTGTTGAAGTGGGTTCACAAGTTGACATGTGTCTCCAACGATTAGACGCATTAGAAGAAGACTTCAATGAGCTCCGAGAAGGACTCAAGGCTGCTATGGAATTACTTCGAGATGAAGTAAAGCTGATGATCAAAGACGCTACGACTAAGCTGCGAAAAGAGATGGATGATCTATCTAATGACATGCATCGCAGCTTACTTGGCATGGAAGCCAAAATAAACGATTGCAACAAAGCCATGGTCACGACCGGAGGGAATGTTGTGAACCTGACACCGAGAGTTGAAATTCCCAAACCATCACCGTTTATGGGCAAACGAGAAGCTCGAGCGGTTGATGACTTTATCTGGGAAATGGAGCAGTACCTAGGAGGGGTACAAGTCTTCAATGACGCCACCAAAATAAAGACAGCAACGATGTATTTGAAAGATACGGCAGCGCTGTGGTGGAGACGTCAAAGCGTGGATATCGAACGAGGTACGTGTACAATCAAAACTTGGGCTGAATTTGTTCAAAAACTCAAACAACAATTTTATCCGGTAAACGCTGAACACGAAGCGAGAAGTCGACTTTGTAAGCTCAAACAAACCGGGACCATCAAGGACTATGTCAAAGAGTTTACAACACTTGTCCTTGAGATCCCGGACTTATCAGATAAAAACTCCCTCTTCTACTTTCCTCGATGGTCTGCAATCATAGGCCAAGATAGAACTAGAGCGAAGAAATGTTCAAGATCTTGCTTCAGCAATTGCAATAGCTGAAAGCTTGATCGATCTTAAAGAAAAACGACCATATAGGCCCATGAATGAGGAATGTGATGAGGAGAAAGGCGGGGGAGTTAAGCCCAATTATGATCGGAGGGTGGAACCAAGGAAACCACCACGATACGAGAACGAAAAGCGCACTCCAAAATCTTGCTTCATATGCGATGGACTGCATAATGCACGGGATTGCCCGAAGAAACAAAGTTTACAAGCCATGGTGGTGAGGAGTGATTATACATCCCACGAAGACAAGGAGGTTTGTCTCGGGGCAATGCAACTACAAGTTCTAAACGCGTTAACGACACATTAAGGGAAGCCGTTAAAGTTGGCTGATCGCGCCCCACGGAGAGACATGGCAACATCACAAACACGGAGACAAAAGGACTTCGGTTTGTGAACATTGAAGTGAATGGACGACTTGCAAAGGCACTGGTCGATACTGGAGCAAGTCATAACTTTATCACACGTGAAGAGGCTAAAAGACTTGGTTTAAGAATCTCCACGCGTGATGGATTTCTTAAAAACGCCAATGGTGACACAAAACCGATCGAGGGAATGTCATGGGCTATCAAGACTAAGATCGGGACATGGCAAGGTAAGCTTGATTTCTCGATAGCACCGTTGGGCGACTATAAGATTATGCTCGGGATGGACTTTTTCAGAAAAGCAAAAGCCGTTCCAGCAACTTTTTTGAACACCTTGTACATCGTCAAGGGCGATCAAGTGCACACTGCAATGCTGGAGTCAAGCACCAGCCATAAAGGGAAAATGCTATCTGTCTTGCGACTCGCAAGAACAAGCCGAGGGAAACCCAAGAAACACGACGAGGATGTCGTGGGTTTAGGTGGGGGAGAATGTCACGACCTGCCTAAAATCAAATCGTGTATCTCGAATTCCGGAAGTTTCCGGAAACATACGGAGGCATATAGGGCTGTCCGGAAGTCTCTGGAACAGCCTAAAACGTGTTGGACCTTGAAGGAACACAAGTGGGTATCCAAAACAGCCTTGAATCATCAAGAATGATCAAGATATTCACTTGGAAATATCTAGGAGTTGGGTTCTCATGAAAGGTCTAGAATGACCTTCAAAGATCTATCAAAATATCATGTAAATATTGTATTATTAGAAAACTCTAGATCAAAAATGATCTAGATACATGAGACTAGTATAAATAGGGAATGAAGTCCTCATTTGTAGGTACCCAAAATCCATACAAGTCTAGTGTAAAACACTTGTAAAGCACACTTGTAAACTACCTTGTAAGCAATACAAAGTCATTTGTATTACGAGCTTGCAAACGCTTCCGCATCGTAACTTGAATTGTTACTTCGTTTGGGTCACAAAGGCTGAACTTAGAAGGATTCTAAGTGCCGCACGAGAGTCGAATAAATCACTCCGTGACAAACAGCTGCCAAACAGGTGTTTGACACTATTCATCGCCAAGGTTCTTTCATATATAGGTTAATAATAAAACATGACCAAGATGTTCCTCGTGCGAGAGAAAAAAGTTAACACATAAATTGAATGACGTTGGTTTTATAGGCCGAAACCGTTACGATATGAAACGATAGGGGTGATGTGTAAAAAACTATACAAAAAATAGGAGCATTTACATATTTCTCATTTTTAAACCCATTAATTACATATTTACCAAGCATATAAATCTTCTTACTATAATAAAAGGGTAAATAGGGGTGTCACGTGTCAGCACCACATTCATTCTAATCAAACTTTTCTCGCTTCTCTCTCATAATAAATAACTACATTAATTACTAAAAATATTATTTATTGATTTTTACATTATAATTAGTTTTTTAATAAATTAAGAAATAGATATTTTTTAATGTTATTTCTATAGAAATAGTTTTTTATAAAAAGATTTTCTTCTAAAAAATCATGCTATTTTTACGTAATATTTTAAAATTATTAAAGTAAATTTTTATAAAAATAATTAAAATAGGGAGGTATAGTAAGGAAATTTTTAAAAATAAAAACTTTTTAAGACGTTATTTTGAAACACAATGTTTACTTTATCTTTGAAAAAAATAAAAAAGTTAAAAAGTTAATATTACTGTTTTATTACTTATAGTTATTAACCATATGTAATTTCAACCATATCATGTCTTAGTATATTGTTTTATAATTAATAATTTTTATTCTATTTAATATTTTATTTATTCAACCCGTGTAATACACGGGTTTACTAAAACTAGTTAAGTACATATATATTTTCCTTTTAATATATTATTACATATTTACCTATTTTATCAAAGTTAGCTATTGAATGATTATTGCATACCTATTTTACTAAATTATTTTTATACATTTCTCTTCCTAAGAACATCAATCATATATTTATAAAGTTTGAGTATTTTATATAAATAAAAATAATAAAATTACAACTTCAAATACTAAAGTTTAAAACTTCATTTCAAAACAAAAATCACCGATAATCAAAGTTATAAGTTTTAAACAACTATAATAACAAAACGTCAATACATAAATATCTCTTAGTAAAAATAAGATATATCTATCATTTGATAGATTAATTTTAACAAAATGAATAAATATGTAATATATATGTGTACTAAAAATAAAAAATATGTAATTGATTTTATCTCTTAGAAAAATATGTAATTAAAAAATCCCAAAATTAGTTAATCACATGACCAAAACAATAATTTACTCTTTTACGAATAAAAGTCAATTTTCAAAAGTTATGTCTTTCAAAATAAACTTTATTATTATTTTAAAAGGAACTTGGTAACATAGTTTTTCAAAACTTATTTTAAAGAGTCAATTTGAAGTTTAAATTTATGGGAATCTCATCATAATCATTTGTCAGGACACAATTAACACAATCAAATTTGAGTAGAGAATACTGTAATCCCATAATCACTTGTACATATTGTATAAAAATAATCACTTGTACTATAAGATCATAGTAATCACCAATAAGTGAAAACATAAGTACCTAAAACTATGGATGAACCATAGCGTAATCACTTGTACTATAAGATCATAGTATTCACCAATAAGTACCTAAAACTAGAGAACAATGCTAAAAGGTTGGGTTTTTTTTTCATCTTCAGATGCATAATCATCCGGAACCACATGGAAAGATAACTGCTCTTGACTAGAGAAAGAAAAATAAGGCAAATATGATGGAAGGGCATATAGAGTAAAAAAGAAGACGCATGTAATGGAATCAAACGAAGTGAGAGTCTAATAACTATGTGTCATAATTTCCTTCCATTTGCCACTCTCTAAAATCATAACCTTAAATTTCAGAATGAAGATCATTTCTTGTATTTAATTTACTTAAACTTTGTCTCATTTTACATATAAGTGTATGAAATTCTTGTAATTTATACTTAACTAGTTATTTTTTTTATGTTTCATCTTACATCCTTCAATACTTACTTCTGAAGTATTTTGAAATATTATATCCATTATAATTACCAAACTTCAAAACATCAAAGCATAATGTCACGGAGTGATTTCCTAACTCTCGTGCGGCATTTAGAATCCTTTTAAGTTCAGCCTTTGTGACCCAAACGAAGTAACAATTAAAGTTACGATGCGGAAGCGTTTGCAAGCTCGTAATACAATTGACTTTGTATTGCTTACAAGGTAGTTTATAAGAGTGGGTTACAAGTTTTTACACAAGACTTGTATGGTTTTTAGGTGCCTACAAATGAGGATTTCATCACCTATTTATACTAGTCTTATGTATGTAGATCATTCTTGATCTAGAGTTTTCTAATACTACAATATTTACATAATATTTTCATAGATCTTTGAAGGTCATTCTAGACCTTTCTTGACAACCCATCTCCTAGATATTTCTTGGTGAATATCTTGATCATTCTTGATGTTTCAAGGCTGTTTTGGATCCCCCCTTGTGTTCTTTTAAGGTCCAACATGTTTTAGGCCGTTTCGAAGACTTCCGGACAGCCCTATATGCCTCCGTATGATTCCGGAAACTTCCGGAATCCGAGATACACGACTTGATTTTAGGCAGGCCGTGACATTCTTCCCCACCTAAACCCACGACATCCTTTTGTTCTTGCGAGTTGCAAGACGGATAGCATTTTCCCTTTGTGGCTGGTGCTTGACTCCAGCATTGCAGTGTGCACTTGATCGCCTTTGACAATGTACAAGGTGTTCAGAAAAATTGCTGGAACGACTTTTACTTTTCTGAAAAAGTCCATCCCTAGCATGATCTTGTAGTCGCCCAATGGTGCTATTGAGAAATTGAGCTTACCTTGCCATGTCCCGATCTTAGTCTTGATAGCCCATGACATTCCCTCGATCGGTTTTGTGTCACCATTGGTGTTTTTAAGAAATCCATCACGTGTGGAGATTCTTAAACCAAGTCTTTTAGCTTTTTCACATGTGATAAAGTTATGACTTGCTCTGGTATCGACCAGTTCCTTTGCAAGTCGTCCTTTCACTTCTATGTTCACAAACCAAAGTCATTTTGTCTTCGTGTTCGTGATGTTGCCTTGTTTCTCCGTGGGGCGCGACTCAACCCACTTTAACGGGTTCCCTTCATGTGCTGTTAACATGTTTAAAACTTGTAGTTGCATTGCCCCGAGACAAACCTCCTTGTCTTTGTAGGATGCATCATCACTCCTCACTACCATGGCTTGTAAACTTTGTTTCTTCGGGCAATCCCGAGCATTATGCGGTCCATCGCATATGAAGCAAGATTTTGGAGTGCGCTTTTCGTTGTCGTATCGTGGTGGTTTCCTTGGTTTCACCCTCCGATCATAATTGGGCTTAACTCCCCCACCTTTCTCCTCATCACATTCCTCATTCATGGGCCTATATGGTTGTTTTTCTTAAGATCGATCAAGCTTTCGGCTATTGCAATTGCTGAAGCAAGATCTTGAACATTTCTTCGCACTAGTTCTATCTTGGCCCATGATTGCAGACCATTGAGGAAGTAGAAAAGGGAGTCTTTATCCGATAAGTCCAGGATCTCAAGGACAAGTGTTGTAAACTCTTTGACATAGTCCTTGATGGTCCCTGTTTGTTTGAGCTTACGAAGTCGACTTCTCGCTTCGTGTTTAGCATTTACCGGATAAAATTGTCGTTTGAGTTCTTGAACAAATTCAGTCCAAGTTTTGATTATACACGTACCTCGTTCGATATCCACGCTTCG